>CANPUZ010000196.1:0-122085 GCA_947579665.1 Sympetrum striolatum
TGAGTCATCTCCTAATGCCCTGGTCGGGTAGCCTAGATGGTTAAGACAGCCTCCCGGTTAGAGGAAAATCTCGGGTTCGATTCCCGGCCCTGTCAAACTTTTTTTAAGTCCGTTTTTCCTTAGGAACTGAACATTTTGGTTGTTTTTTTCAATCTTCAAGCATTTATATTCGCATTTACTACGACAATTAACCGCAACTTACTTTTCTAAATTTAAAAATACTTATTTTTAAAATTTTGAAGCCATCTCTTGGTCTTTTCTAAGGTTCACAGGAATTTTCACAATACAAACTTTGACACAAATAGTTCAACAATCACCTTTGTCGTCAGGGACTTGTTTATACTCACGAAATTACAGGAATATTTCGTTATTTTTGTCCAAATTCTCCCAATTTCGACACGAATACGATATTCCTTGGCAAAAATAAGAATCTTTGTTCAATTTCCTTTCTTTTGGTGTTCATTTCGATTTCATAAGACCATTATTTCTGATTTAATTCCTCGAAAGGAAAAACGACGGCAACCGATCAAAACGGACTTTACGTGCATTTCTTATGAGAGAGACGATTCGAGTCGTCCAGAGTCGAACCAAGGATACTTAGGACAAACTAACGTCAATATGAAATGCTCTAATGGCCCTTAAACGACTCCCATTACAATTTTATTACTTCGGGAAGTGCATGAAATTAATGTTCGAAAATCGCTCCCATGCATTTCTCTTACGGAAGTTTCTGACATAGGGTGGATAATGTAAACAACGGTGATTTTATTAGTGAATATAAGATGTAGAAAGATTTCGTTCTTATTTTGGAGAAAAATATTTGTCGCGTATATGTAAAAATAAGAGAGAAGGTATACTTGTTGTATTTCCAATCTACAATGGGCAAATGTAGTATTCGATTGATCCTTATAAAGTATTGCCTACTTTTTATCTAATGTCTATTTTATAATTCGTGCATAAATTTAATTTACGAAAATTATAATTTGATCATCGAATGAAATTAAAATTATAGTGCGACTTTTGCACAATAATTTAGTCCTATTTACCTTTCTTATTTATTTATGCACACAATACTCATTTAAGTGCATTATTGCTTATTGCACGTAAGGTTTCATAGATTTTGATATTGTTACGAAATCAGTGTCGTCTCAAATTATTGCTACAATGCCTTAAGCTCATTTACGATCGTAATTCTTGTGAGTTGATTGAATTGTTATTTAACTCCCTCATATTCATTTCTACTCTTGTTGACTATCATCAACTACGCAACTTCAATAGAATTCTAGATCAGGCTTGCGAATGATGCTGTTGTGAGGCCAAGCGTTAGCCACCCAAAATGTACCGTCAATTCGACACACCACCCCCTTCTGGCCGCCTGCACCCCTTGTTCATCCTTCGACTTCACCCTAAGTGGACCACCCTTTAGATTCAGTCTCCCGCAGTCTCCTTTCTTCTAACCTTTCTTTTGGCCATTTCCTGTCCCCTAAATATTGCAGCATCCTCCGCTTGACACTTCTAGATATTTCCACCCGAACCCTTTTCTCCTCTCACTGCACCCTTGCATCCTCTGCCCCTGATCTCGGTCAGCGACCTCCACTCCCTCCACGACCCTAAGACAATGACCTCCCTTCCCGAATTAGTATAAAAAGGACGCAAAACTCTTCTAGTTCGTCTCTTTCTTGGGTGACGCAGTCGAAAGACGAGTGTTCCCAGCTCTCTGACGCAGCTTCGGTGGGTGTCGAGAGTTAGCCGCGACGTTGCACAGGGACTAGCGCTTGGCTTCAGCGGCATATTATCATGTAAGTGAATCGCACCTGTAAGACTGTAAGAATAAATATTCGGAAGCAATACTCTGGAACTTATTTGGCCAACCTGTCTGTGGTGAGCAAGTCGGAGCGCAGTAGCCGCGACATTCTGGTGTCATGTGTGTTGGTGTCCGAACTCATGTGCATTCTGTCCGTTTAATACGAAAATCTTTCCGAGTGTCAATCAATTCATTTTTGTTGGCGGACGAACTCATGTGCATTCAGTTCTGCTTAATACGAAAAACTTTCCTTGTGTCAATCGATTCATTTAAGTTGCGGTTTAACGTTCCGTAGAAAAAATCTGAATATTTTCCGTGTATCCGTTTATGCTAGTCAGTTGAAGTTCAACATTTGCAGAAAATTCTATATTTTTCTTATCGCCAAGTGTTTAAAGTCGTTATAATATTCTCAATTTTGTGATTTAAACGTTTTGCAGAAAGTTTTTTCAAAGTGTTAAAAGTTGTTATTTTGTGACATTTTAAACTTTTATATTATTTATCGGGAGACGATATTTTACCCTGTGCTTTGCCAGTGATAACTCGTTATGGTTTTTTCGTGTCATTACGATTTTTTGTGTTGTTTTTTCCTCGAACATTCTCAGTGATTGATGTTTATTCTCGTTGCGTGACAATACTTTTTATTGTTTTCTTTTTGCATTTTTTTTGGTGAATTTTCGTGTTTTTTCCCTTTTATCACGATTTTTGTGTTTGTTATTTTGTTTATTTTGTGATTTTTCGTTCTTCTTGGCCCTCTCAGAGTTGCGATTTTTGTTTCATTCTTGTGTTATTTATCCCCTCTCGTCATGGCGTTGTATCCCTGTGAGTCATCATCCGCTTCTCATTTGAACCCCTTTTTGCGCAGTGAGGATTCGGACATTCCTTTTTCACATAGGAGTACAAATCCATTTCTTAGTACGCCCCCTTCGATAAATGTTATTTCCGAGGGCTCAGTGCCTACAATAACCACTCCCAGTGATGCGTCTATTCCCTCCGAATCATCAGTCTCACCAGCGGTGATAGGGAGTCATGTGTATTTTATTCCGTGCTTCAACGGAGATGACGATGTTTCTGTGGGTAAATTTCTTGAGAGTGTGGAAATAACCAGTAAACTGAGTGGATGGACCGAACATCAAACGCTTTGTGTCGTAAGATTGAGATTAGCCGGATCGGCCGCGGAGTACGTTCAGGCAAACCCTCACATCCTCGAATCGTATGATATTTTTCCGTGAACCTCAAACGAAGATTCGTGCATAAAATATCGCCGCTCGTAATCGAACGTATGTTCAGTACCTGCGTTCAGGGGAACTTGGAGTCCGTTAGCGTTTACGCGACGAGGCTTCGCAAAAACGCGAGAGAACTGAAGGAGATTTCCCACGATCCACTATCGGAGGCCACCAGATGCATGATAGAGCATCGTCTCTTGTCTCAATTTTTGTTAGGTTTACGTGAAGAAATTGGACGATTCGTTTTAGTGCGTAATCCTGTGACTATGTTGGAGGCTGAGAATTTTGCTCTACTCGAGGAAGCGAACGCTCGTAATTACGCGCATAAACAAGCAGAGGTTCGTTCCATCCAGCAGATGTACACTCCCTTCGCTTTCAGAGAAGAATATTCAACTCTGCCTCAAAACCCCCATTCACAAAGTGCTCCGATGCAAGGTCAGGTCAACGCGGTGCAGACGAGACAGCAGCAACCGGTGTTAACTCAGTCCGTGGATGCGTCGCGAAGGACCGATCGCAAATGCTATAATTGCGGCCGAACGGATCACATCGCGCGCTTTTGTTGCTCCAGGCCACGGAACTGTTTTAATTGTGGTAGGACGGACCATCTATCGCGGGAATGCCCTTTCGTATTGTGCGGAATCTGTAAAAAGTCGGGGCATCGTCCGGTGGATTGCAGGCGAAGTGATGCCGCACCGGCTCAGGGAAACGCGATATCCCCGACTCCACGGTCGGGGACGAATTAATTTTAGCCGTGACGCCGGAAGCGGGAATGATGGTCGAAGGATCTGTCGGGAATACCACTCTGAAATTCTTAGTGGACACGGGTGCCGCAGTTACGATTATCCATCAAAGGAGTTTTCCAGTGAGCTATCTACAGGTTAACTTATACCGAAACCCTATCCGAAGTGCTTCCGGGCATTCCCTCCGTGTCGCAGGACAAGTTGTTTTACCGCTTGTTATCGACGGAATTAACTATCCGATTGACACCTTAATCGTGGACCTAGGTGAGACACCTTACGATGGAATACTTGGACTGGACTTCATGAAAAGATACCAATGTCAGATTAGCCTCGAACACGCTAATCTCACGATAGGAGACGATCACACCGTAAGGTTGGAATCTAATACGAATCCCAGGATTGTATTGGATGTGACTGCTTCGGGCAATGTAGTGACTGCAGAAGACACCTGTCGAGGCACTAGTAATGTCAAACTTTTATCGGGAGCATTGCTGGGCGAGATGAACGGTTCCTCTTCCAAGGAAGACCGTTGCACAACAAGGGAGGACGAAAATCAGACTACCCGAATTTCGATTGGGAAAATATCGAGGGAAATTAACCATGCTAGGACAAAGGCAAAATTTGATTGCGATGTTAATATTGAGGATGAGTGGGACCGATTTTTTGAAGAGAGAGCCATGGCTAGTGATTGCAATGGTAATTTAGAGGATGATTGGGAAAGATTTTTTGAAGAGAGAGCCATGGCTAATAGCTTAAGGGAAAGGAATTGCACAGAGACAGGCGACGATCACGGCAGACGATCAGTAGATCTATGTGGATTTATAAAGGAAAAGGCTGACGTCCTGGGCCGAACCGTAGTCTCTATGCAGAATTCCGAGATAGATAGTAATAGTATGGGCTCGGAGGAGATGTATATTGAAGAAAATTTGAAGGTTCCCCCATTTTCAATATTGTTAACGGAGGTGAGAAACGAGCGACTCACAGAAAGAGAGGTCGTTCTGGTAAACGATAGCAGTGATGTCATGGTTTTGCCTGTCCTAGCAAGGGTTTCTGATGAAGGTAGAGCTCCAATCTTGTTGTGTAATATGGATAGTAGTGACCGAGTCTGGAGAAAGGGTACTCCAATCAAGGTAGAGCCTCTAAGGGGGGAGATGCATAAACCATTCCCCGTCAATGGAATCGATGTCCAACCCCCTGCGAAGACGAGGTGGACGTTTCCAATAGGCCACCAACGCCGGGGAGGGACTTCGATTGGAAGGCGTTTCCGGAGGAGGATGACCGAGGAGCAGCCATGGGATCCTGGCATCGGTGTCCAACACCCTGCGAAGACGAGGTGGACGTTTCCGGAAGGCCACCAACGCCGGGGAGGGACATCGACTGGGAGGCGCTTTGGGCTGTGGACGTGCAACCACGGAGGGAGGAAGCTGCACCATCGCCAGAGACGCCCCAATAAGCCGAGACTCTCCAGTACCCCTTCCCACAAACGCCCCAACATGCCGTGACTCCCCAGTACCCCTCCCCTTTATGGAGCATAAAATGAAATAAAAACTGTTAAGGCAAGGACCTAGAGTGAGCTGTTTAGGTGTTTTTTAGTGTTGTGATGTAGACAGAAGGACCCCTAGTGAATTCATTGACACGATAATTTTTTTGTTTTTTTTGTTTTTGTAAGTATGTTTTGATTTTTTGATTTCTTTATGTAATATATTTTTTCTTTGTACCCGTGGCTTTAACTGCCAACGGGGTGATGTTGTGAGGCCAAGCGTTAGCCACCCAAAATGTACCGTCAATTCGACACACCACCCCCTTCTGGCCGCCTGCACCCCTTGTTCATCCTTCGACTTCACCCTAAGTGGACCACCCTTTAGATTCAGTCTCCCGCAGTCTCCTTTCTTCTAACCTTTCTTTTGGCCATTTCCTGTCCCCTAAATATTGCAGCATCCTCCGCTTGACACTTCTAGATATTTCCACCCGAACCCTTTTCTCCTCTCACTGCACCCTTGCATCCTCTGCCCCTGATCTCGGTCAGCGACCTCCACTCCCTCCACGACCCTAAGACAATGACCTCCCTTCCCGAATTAGTATAAAAAGAACGCAAAACTCTTCTAGTTCGTCTCTTTCTTGGGTGACGCAGTCGAAAGACGAGTGTTCCCAGCTCTCTGACGCAGCTTCGGTGGGTGTCGAGAGTTAGCCGCGACGTTGCACAGGGACTAGCGCTTGGCTTCAGCGGCATATTATCATGTAAGTGAATCGCACCTGTAAGACTGTAAGAATAAATATTCGGAAGCAATACTCTGGAACTTATTTGGCCAACCTGTCTGTGGTGAGCAAGTCGGAGCGCGATAACCGCGACAATGCTCTGCAACATCACAAGTGCCAAAAAAAACACGTATTTCTAATCCATTCGCTTCCCGCCACAGCTTATCCTTTTCAGCGCCAGACCCCGACGGCTTGTCACGGAAGGGTTGGCTTGCGTAGCGATTGGTTTCATTTGCAATGAAACTTATCATGTCGTCATTGAAGAAAAGTTCAAAAAACTTCAATGGTACAAAATCGGAAGATTTCCTCAAAATTCATTGAAGATGAATTTTGAGGAAAGAAAGATTTTCCAAAGAAAAATCTCGCTCTTGCAGGAGCAGAAGAACCTGATGATTGAAGTTCACTCCATTCACCGTCTTGAATTGGCTCTGATCCATCGATAGATTCAGAATCTGATTCTTCCGAAACGCTTGAATCGGAAACTTCAATGTCGATGTCTTCGGTTTCAAGATCGGAATATTCGTGATGATCCATGATAGACTGGAGAAGTATTCCTCCGTAATTTCCGATCAGATGCAAGGATTTACGAAGTATTCCGAGAATCCAAAATGGTATTCGATACAAATATTGCAATGAAGACCGTAAAGGCGAGAGAGAAAATGCTAGATGTTTCTTAGCATTTTGGATGTAAGGACACATTACATTTTTTACAAAGATATATAGTTTGGCTTTTACAAAACCTACATCTTTTTCTAGCATTGCCCTTAGAAATAATGTGAGAAACTCTCTCACTTCAGCAGGTGATTGGGAAGGTCTCCCCTTTTGGTAGTTATGTCTTGAACATGATGGTTCTTGTTGCTCTTCAAGGGAAGCCACATCACCTTTGAGGAGGGTCACTGCTACATAAGACCTAAAATCTAGCAATGAAATCTTACTTTCATTAGCTTTCCGGAACAGTTTCCAGGAACTAGTACAGACACTGTCTATTGCGTAAGTGAATAGAGGCCACCACCACTTCTTTCCTCTAAATCGAACTCTATAATTCGCATTGGCATTGTCGTGAAGATCAACTCCGCCCATATACTTGTTGTATTCTCCGACGACATGAGGTTGTGGGATAGAGATGTACTTCCTTTCTTCACGGCTGAATCTTTTAGCCATCCCTAAAGAAAGAACAGATGCTACATCGCTTGCCATCGTAACAACAGAGCTATCGTTCCACTTCACTATTGACAGATCAATAGACTCATCGAAAACATAATCGACATTTCCTCTAGACCTTTTTGCGAATTTCTTCGTATCTTCTATTCTACACTTTTCAGTTCTATTTTCTCGGATAGTACCTGTAGCGAAACAATTCTTTTCCTTCAGTATACGAAATAAAGCGTACGACGAAAAAATATTGTCGAAAAACAAACGATGATGGTATAAATCAGTAATGACTTTTAATAATTCAGGAACAACGCTAGCACAAAAACCTAATTTAGTTTCATAGGAGTTTTCTCTGGCTCCGGCGTACGGCAAAAACTGAAATAGGTACCCATCAGAAGAGCAAAGACATCATAACTTGAAACCAAATCTCACAGGTTTATTTTTAATAAACATCTTCGCGGAATTACGGCCAAAATGAGGTACCATCTGCTCATCTATGGATAAATTATGAGCAAATATTCCAAATTGCAGGTATTGTTCATTTAATATATTGAACAAGGGCCTGATTTTTGTAAACTTGTCCGTTTTGTCCAAGCATGAATTATCTGAGAAATGAATGTTCTCTTTAGTTGCCGGAAATCTGTTTCTACTGAAAGAACTGCGTACTAAATCTACGCCTTTATCAACATCCTTCAACCAATACATATCTTGCTGGGGAAACATATTATAGCCAGTGAGAAGCAAGAAACCAATAAATGTCCTTAAATCAGATACAATAAGCTGGAAGTCATGCATATTGTTGTCTGCGGCGTATTTGTTCGAAAAAAAAAACAATTTTTTCTAAGACATTGTCGTCCAAAAATGACCGGCAAATATTTATCGGAGACATGCCACCGAGTACATTCCACAATTTTTCCTTGTGTTCCTTTTCCATTGAATAAGGCGCTGATAAAAATATAACTTCTTTCACTTTCCACAACATCTCGGCCGAATCGATTGATTATATTCTTTCACTTTTATCCACTTTGGGAATGCATATTCTTTTCTTTTGGACGATTCACTAGGAGTACCTTTTCTAGAGCGTTTCACAGGCCTATTTTCAGGTTCGTCAGTGGTTGAAAACATTGCACCAGAACTCCTATGGATCTCAAAAGTCCCAGCGACGTCAATCTTGATGTTTTCTTCTCCAAACATATTGAGACACGGAGATTAAATTGGGAGCGCGCGTGCGACCCTCAGAGCCTGTGCCGCCAAAGATGCGAAAACGCAACATTAAGTTCACTCTTCAAATTATTCCAGAAAAACGTATTTCTTTCATAAGAAAGGAATTTGAGGCATTCAATTGATATTATTTTTACCAAGTATATCAGTTGAAATCGATTGTGGCACCGTGTGAAATCCATAACAGAGGATGTTAAGAATAAGGTTTAACAAATGCTTTTTTCCACAGAATTATTTGCAAAACGACCGGTTTCGGCACAGATCGATCGATCGGGTGAAGTGATAAGTGTCATTGAAGACCGCCTCCGCAGTGCCAACATGAGCAGTGATATTATTTGTGGCTTTAAAAAACTCATTCAAACCTGCACCAAACAAAATTTCTTCAAATTTCAAGACGTGTTTTACCGACAAAACGAGGGTCTCGCTATGGGATCTCCTTTATCCCCTCTTCTCGCCAATATTTTTATGGACTTCTTGGAATCCAAATTGTTCAGTTCAAATTGTAAATATTTAATTTATGTTCAATGCTGGTTTAGATATTTACAACAAATACCTAGGAGTCACGTTTAGCAGTAACTTATCTTTTAAAGAACATATTCGAGATGCGATAGGAAAAGCGAATAGAATGCAAAGATTAACTGGTAGAACGTTGAGAGGATGCTCATAGAGAGCCAAAGAAATAGCTTAATTTTCTCTTGCTCGCCCGAGTCTTGAATACTGCTGTGCGGTTTGGGACCCACACGAAGTAGGTTTAGTCTCAGATTTAGAGATGGTCCAGCGTAGAGCAGCCCGATTCGTTTGCGGGGATTTCGGGTTTGATAGCAGCGTTACGGCAATGATAGAGTCCCTCAGTTGGAATTCACTACAGATGGGAAGATCTGAATATCGTCGGAAACTTTTCGAAAAGTTCAATCGTTCAGAATTTATAGACGAAGTAAGTGAAATGTTAGTGCCAGTAAGGAGCGAACGCGATCTCTGAGAGGCATCGACGAAGCGTTATAGGGAAGTAATCGCAAGGACGGATAATTACTTTTGGTCGTTTTTTCCCCAAGCTATTAGAGATGCTAATAGGTAGGAATGAATAATGGTGGTGTATTACACCCCCTGCCATACGCCTCTGGCGGCTTGCGGGGTATATATCTAAATCTAAATCTAGATATGTTGATGATATTCTATGTATATGGAAGGGTACGGAAAGACAACTTTCATCATTTCATCATTACTTAAATACCCTTCACCCTACTATCAAGTTCACCTTAGAATTAGAAAAAAAATCATTCACTCAATTTCCTGGATCTCACCCTTCACCATACCCAAAACAAAATAACTTTCTCCATTTTCCGTAAGCCTACTTATACTGACCATACCATTCCTGCTTCCTCAAACGATCACCCCGCTCAAAAACATTCTTCTTTCAATGCCTTTATCCACCGTCTAACGCATATTCCTATGAACGAAGTTGATTTCAATAAGGAACTGTCTATAATCAAATACATTGCCGAAAAAACGGTTTCCAATCCAAATTAATAGACAAACTCCTTTCCAAAAAAATCCGGAGATTAACAATTAACAGAATCTTTCTTCCACCTGTCATCCAACCTGAAAATCCACCCAAATGGCGAAGATTTAATTTCATAGATGATTGTTCATTAAAAATTGCCAATATCCTCCCTAAAGAAACCATTCAACCTGCATTCTACAATAGCCACAACCTAGGTTCTTACTTGGTAAACAATAAAGACAAAGTAGAAACTAAATTAAAATGTAACGATTGCGAATCCGTATATATTGGTCAAACCGGGAGAAATTTCAATATCCGTGTAAAAGAGCACAATCATTCTTTTTTAAATAATACTCCCGCCTCTCACTTTGCTCAGCACCTAAATGATTCCCACCATTCCTCATCTTTCATTCCTGAAATTCTGCATATCCTTCGAAAAGGTCCCAAAATGAATTTCTTGGAGCAGAGAGAAATTTTAACGCCTAAAATTGCTTCCCAGAACGTAGTTAACGAAATAGTTCCAGTATCTTACTCTCCCTTACTTCTCTGTACTCTCCCAAAAAGCTCTCTCCAAGATAAGACCAACCTTTACCCCCCGGATAGTTCTCACAAGACCTAACCCTTCCTTTCCACCTCCCCCCTTCTCCCTACCCTTTCATATTGCTTTGCTCCTTTACACCCACCTTATACCCCTCATTTTTCCCCTATATAAGCTTTCTTGCATGTCAACTTCCTTACCTGAAGATGGCCGATCTGTGCCGAAACCGGTCGTTTTGCAAATAAATCTATGGAAAAAAGTATTTGTTAAACCTTATTCTTAACATCCTCAAGTATATCAGCTTAAAATTCAAGAAACAATTTTGATTGGACGGTTGAAATGTTTCATTCTCTAAGACTCATATGACAGAAAATGCGCCATATTTAAATTATTCCAAAAAAAGAAGAAATGGATTTAAACTGTGATATGTTTACATCAAAAATAAGGATAGAACTTTAAATATATAATTAACAACAGAAATAATCGAAATTTTAACGTCAACATAAACATTTTTAATTAAACAATAATGTTGCGTTTCGCAACTTTGGCCGTTAATGGGTTAATAATTTCACATCGTGAGATTACGTAAAATTGGACTTCGAGAAACATCTGAAAGAAGAGAATAAGTCCTTCAGTATCGTAATTTCGATGGATCGATTTTGTTTACGTCGACTTTTCTCCCCGAGCGTGTTTCTTTTGGACTAGAAATAAAGCACGTGTTTTTCCCTCCCCGCTCGAAAAGTTTGAGCCGTTCTAACTCTGGGGTCGCGTCATTCATTTTTTCCTCGTCCCTGCTTGCACGTGTCCCCGGAGGAAACTATTGCATTACTTACCGTTTCTGCTGCGGAAATATATGAATAAACTAAAAGGTTTTCCTCTGATAACTTAAAAATAAGCTTAACGTGGGAATATTTATCGCCTTATTTCCTCCGTGGCCAGATGGGGGATTTCATCAACGACTTAAATATTGTTAATATTTTTAAAGGGTTTCCCCGGGCGTCCTTCGATTAAAGCAATCATTCCGAGTCCCATAGTTTAAATCAAAAGGCGGTAAAAGTTGGCGTTCGACCCATATTCAGCCTCTCAGACAGAAGAAATCGTCTCTAGGTGTAATTTCTAAAAAGGAGATATTTTATTCTCCCAGGATAACCATTTTTAGGGCGAATGTTGTACGTTGTACCAGATGAATGGCTGCACCAGCGATTAATCTGGAGCACATTAACGTTGGTAATTAAGCTTTATAAATCTCTGGTTAGAACAGGAAGAGCTATTCCACATTTTTCTATATCATTAATGCAAATCATTCGGCCGAGTTCATTGTAAGGACTATTGCGTTGAGACTATTGCGTATGAGACTTTAGTGTATAAGCATTCTTCCGCTATCAACTGACAAACGTAAAATATTCTATCCAACAAGATATTGAGCAAATGGTACTTTGATGAGCCTAATATCTAATCAGACCTTGCTTACAATTCCACGTCTATCTTTGCCACTCACGAAAGAGAAGGTCTGAATTTATACTAGTTTTCAGTTAATATAGCTGAAATAAAATAAAGGAGTCATCTAGAAATATTCTTCCCGTTAAAACTGAAGTATCCATCTACATATTTACCCTGCTAGCCTCCTTTCGCTTTGCGGCAGGGAGAAACTCTCTTTTTGAAATACACATTAAATGCGTCGACAAGTCTGTCTGATGAAATCGACCAAATCTCTAATCGATAATCACCCATCCATTAAATCAACATCTACATTTATAACACTTGCTTAACCCAATGGGCGAGTGTTTATAGACAATCGACCGATTTCTTTTGCTTAATAACATCGCGTATCGGAAAGCGTGAGTTTGGATAACGATTTGTACTTGCGTCCGTTTCTCTTATTTGACTTCTTTTTATGGGAGCGGCCGAATTTAGCTGGTCAAATTATCATCGAAGTATGTCCTCCAGGAACGCGCTTTCTTTAAACTAGCAACATCAACTTCTAATCACGTTTCCCTCAGGAATCGTGTATTCCCGTATTGCTAGTTGTTTAATCATTTCAAATTCAGCAAGATTCGATTTTCAAGACCATGTCGAATTTACGCATAAATTAATGTTACTGAAAGTATATGTTTTATACAATCTTGTTTTTAACACGTGTGGGTTCATGAAATACTGAATTCGGTCCACGTTTGTGAACATCCTATTGATGAACATTAGCATATTTAGGCCACATTTAAACTATTTCGAATCTACATATATTGAATTCTGGAAGACAATCATCCAAGCATAGAAAATGTAATCCCTCAATCCTAAGTAGGGGAAATTACCACGGATCTCTAGATACATCAGGCAGATTATGATAAAAAACGAGAGATATGGTTCGCTTGCCGCTCAGTTTTAAGAATATGATTCAAAGTGTTTTGAATAGTTGATTATCCTGGACGTCTTCCCCCCAAAAAAACGAGAAATGTATCATTCTTAAGTATGGTATATAGTAGGCTAATTGTCTGGGATGACCCAGATATTCAGGCATTTCCATAACAACGGGATATAAACGGGATTTCGTTTCTTGTCGGGAAATGGACTATTTCCATAGGAATCCGTTTCTTGATCCTTTCGATGCAGCAATTATGCATTTCCTTCTTTGTTCTCGTATTTTATCCTTATCTACTGAATACATCTAGATTTTATTAATAAATATAAATGTGCGCGATACTCACTATTTACCATTTGTGTAAACATTCTTAAGTGCAATTGTTGAACTTACTTAAAAATCGCCGAAATTATCTCTGGAACGTTCCTTGGCTGTAGTATGATTTGTACAACACTGTCATCCGTATTCGACAGACGGTTCGCCGAAGATCAATTCAAAACCCTCGGAATTTTCATTCCCATAGAGATGAAGTAATACATACTTTGCGTAATACGACGTTACGATAAAATGTGTGCAAGTTAACATCTTTTTTTACCTGGAACGCCGCAACCAACCGCTAATGATCCTTTCCTTCAATCGTCTTTCGAATCCAATGAAATGTATTTGTATTTCTGCTTTTTTTTATCCCCAATAAGAGTTTCGCCGTTTGGCAATTTTCCTGCTCATTTCCTTCAGTGTAAATTCCGGCGGAAAAGAAAAAATAATCCCCGGCTCTTCTTCGGGTCCGTGGAAAGCTTAATGTCAGTGTACAGAAAACTCCGTCGATTACTTTTATAAAGAGGTTCTCGCCAGCCGATTGGTCTCGATCAAGTTGTTAAGGGGGAAGCTTTATACCATTGGACGCTCTCCATTTCCTTCCCTTTCTTCCCACCGGCTCTTTCGGACTTTCATCTCCTTCCACTTCCCCTCTTTTTTTCTTCTACCTTTGCGCCTCTCTCTGTCCTATCCACCATCTCTCCTAACCAACCACCGTTCACCGCCTCTCATATCATACCCTCTTGGAATCCCACGGGAGGGCATCACTCCTCCCCTCGTTTGTCCTCTACCTTCGGACATTTTTCTTTTTTCGCATCTCCCGAACATCGATCTCTGGCGGCCTTTCCCTCCGCCTCAAGAACGATTTCTGGAGATGAAAAGATCGCTTCTGAAGGTTGAAGGAAACTTCCGGTCGGCTGAGGAGTTAAAAAGTTGGCGTGAGAGAGATTTTTGAGGCGGTTCCGAGTCTTCGCATTAATGTGGATATCATCGGAATCGAGTAACATTAGAAATCGAGATTTCAGATTTGTTTCTTCGACATATTCAATGGCTTGCGAGAAAGCATTATCCTATTGGAGCGCTAACTCTCCTGCTACCATATAAATGGCATATCTTTCTCGTCTTTTTGTACAGGATATTTTGAATTTTATCTTTCATTTAATTTTGCCTCACTCTTGTTCATATCTGTAATATGAAAGATACTGAGTTATTTATTTATTTATTCAAATCTCACATACAGCATATCAATGCCAATTTAAAGTGAAATATAAAAAATATACATATATTAAAGTAATAAATATAAATAGTTAAAAAACAATTGACAGAAAATATAGTGAAAAAAAGAAAAAACATAAAGGTAGATTTTACAATTATATGGATCTGGTGTGTGGTAAGCTCAGGTTCAAAAATTTCCGTTTAGATGAGGAGAAAGGATCAATAGAAGGAGGAATTGAGTTCATCAGAGAAGGAAGACGAAAGAAAAGGGAGCGCTTGATAAGTGAGAGTCTAGGAGTAGTATAGTGAAGCAATGATGTCAAACGGGTAGATCTGTTTGGAACACGATAATTGATAAGTGAAGTTAAGGGAGGACAGTCATAAAGGGAGTTCAGCAGTGAGTGTAAGAAGGATAAATCATGTTTTGATCTAATGACAGAGAGAGATTCCAAGGATTGTGAAGATAAGATAGAATCTTTAGAGGCTTGACGGAAGGAAGGAACTCTGGCTTTTACAATTCTGAGAAAGAAATTAGTAATTCTGTCTAATGAGGAAAGATGAGTTGGAAAGGACATAGACCAGATGGGGGAACAATAAGATACAGTAGGAAGGATGAACGAGGAAAAGTATAGGGAGAGAGCCAGAGGGTCTTTGATATCGGTGAAACGATAAAGTAGGCCTAGGAGAGACATCGCACGATTTTTTATTTTTGTAACATGTTCAGAATATGTTAATTTATTATCAGTTATAACACCCAGATCCTTTTGTTGCATTACTCTTGGAAGAGTGATTTCGTTTAACTTATAATTATATTCAATCGGTTTTTTTAACCCTATAGACATAGCATGGCATTTATTAATGTTTAAATTTAATTTCCAGTCACCGCACCACTGGGTAATTTTATTTAACGTTCTTTGAAATTGTTCACAATCCGCTACCTTCGTCACACTGGTAAAAAGTTTACAATCATCAGCATATAGCAGAATATTTTCCTCCGTAGGGGGTATAGAGACTAGATCATCAACGAAGAGGTTGAATAGATATGGGCTTAGGGAACTGCCCTGTGGAACCCCAGAGGTGACAGTAACCCTGTTGGATTTAGCGTCTGGAAGTTTGACACATTGCGTTCGATTGGTTAGGAAGCTTGATATCAGCTGTAAGAACTTTCCGTGAATATTAAAACGGTGGGCAAGTTTGAATATCAATAACTCGTGATCAAGGGAATCAAACGCTTTGGAGAAATCTAGGAATATAGTATCTAATTGTGCCTTATTTTGAATCGCATTTATGGCGTGATTTTGAAAAACTGCTAAGTTTGTTAAACATGAGCGACCTGGAAGGAAGCCATGTTGGCAGGTAGAGAGGTGGGGGGATGTAAAGTAATATAAACGGTTTAGGATGATTTTTTCGCAGATGGAGGAGAAAATGGGTAAAATGGATATTGGGCGATAATTAGACACATCTGATTTGGGACCAGACTTATGGATGGGAATAATGTTGGCTGTCTTCCAATGTGTAGGAAAGGTACCAGAGGAGAAGCAACGGTTATAGATTATGCACAGGGGGGTGGCGAGAGACGAAGCACAGTTACGGATAAGAATAGGGGGAATGCCATCAGAACCCGGAGAACGGTGAGGAGAGATCTTGGAAATGTATTGAGACACTTCGTGAGGAGAGGTTTGAAGTTGAGATAGCGAATGGCTGCATATAGATGAAAATTGATTCTGGGGGGTGGCATCTGGGAGAGAAATTGAAGAATTGGCAAAACAGTCCGCGAAATAATTTAGAAATAATTCAGTCCTTTGATGACCAGATGCTGAAACGTTTCCGTAGTGAACTTCTTCAGGAATTCTAGAGTGCGGTTTTCGGCCGTTGATATAAGACCAGAACTTTTTGGGGTTATTCGGGATGGACTCCGAGATGTTTTTTAAGTAATCCGAATAATCACTTCGGATGAGCGATTTAGTTAAGCGGCGAAGATCGGTGTACACTTTTCTAGTCTGATCACTCGGATGTTTCTTCCAGACGTACCACGCACGGTTTTTATTGTTTAAATGGAATTTAGTTTCACTTTTGAACCAAATAGGAAATCTGTTGGACTTACGTTTGACAAAAGGAACAAAATCGTTTATAACGGCACACAATAAGTCGTAAAACAAATCCACCGCGTCTTCGAGAGGAATAGAGCTTATAACTAACTTAAGAAAGACAATTTTCCTCCAGGGGTGACGCAGTGCATGGAATGAAGAAAATCCTCAGCAGTCCTGCTGTCCCGTGACCTCCTTTCCAAGATTGCTGTCCTTCTCTTTTCCCTCTTTTAGATAGTCGCTCACAAGTAAAGGGAGCTTAGGATTAGCGTTGCAGAAGTGGGAGCATCTGGTTTATGACCCACGCGCATCCTCTCGATGGCTATTTCGCGCTTGTCTTTGGGGTGAAAATACGCTTCGACCCTCAGTTTTGGTCTGTCCGTGAAGATGCGAGGTTATTTTTAAGTGATCGTGTGTTCGTGGTTTTCCTGCAGCATTTGTTGGTTTCAAAAGTCAAGACTTATCGCCGATTTGTTACTCCTGGGGAAGTTCTCTATCTTAGCTGATACACCACATGAGGTATGAATAATATATAAGATAAGAATAGCTAAATCGTGGGTCAATCATTCGAGTTTAACGTATATAAAGAATCATGCTTTTACATAATCAGAAAAAAGTGTAGGAATTCGAAGCAGGCATCATCTTGCATTATTCAATGAAGGAATTTGCTGCATTTTTCGACGCAGAGTCTCGAGCTCATTTTTTCGATATTTTGATAATATAAATTAAGTTGTACTGAAGACAATACGTCTTGTGGAATGTTTTCCTCTATATTAGCTATTCATTCGGTAAGCTAGCGTGTCTTAATGCTCCTCATTCAATGCCAATTGTTTTGTTTCTTCATAACTTACTCTACTCTTCATGTCATCTTTTTGCCTACTCTCTTTCTTTACCTGCAATATCTTGAGATCTCATCCAATTCCTTTTTCGATTAATGCGAAATAATCATATATCTTCTTCTATCCAAACATGTTGATAGGAAAACAAACGTCCCAAGAAACGCGCTCTTGTTGCAAGAGATTTTAATAAAGTTGCAAGGTAGAGCACTGAAGAAAAATAAGCTTCTAGTCCTTCGATGGGTAGATGTAGTTCCGTTTTCGAATATCACGAGCTGTATTAGGCTATTTATAATGGATGCCATTGTCTGAGCGAGTAAAAAACGATCTCGATGAAACCGGTCAAAAAAGTGAGTCTGTCTTGAATTTTGGAGTCAGATTCTCGGAATTTTTGCTTTTTGTTTGTTTCATCCTCTCGTTTCCTCATCTTCAAGCCCAGTAGCATTCTCGTCTGTCAGCGGATTCCTCTTTCCTTTTTTCTTCCTCTCCGCGTTTCCCTGTAATTACGATCTCAACTTCCATTCTTTCCTTCATCTCCTCAAAGCGGTATCTGTAGCATAGCGTTTCAATCTTGTCGCTGAACGCACTCATTATGGCCCAATGTTTTTCGTGGAGAAATAAATATAAACTATACCCTCGACGAACTTATAAGATGACAACAATGATTTTGAGAATTTTCCCTACTCTCTCTACGGTAGATGTCAATCGAAAGGTAAAAGCTTTTGTTTATACAGAGTGAAGGAAAAGACGCAAGGAAGCGAACGAATTAAAAGAGAGAAAGAAAGGAGACTCTTAAACTGGTCGAAGAACTCGGCTGTTTGAGTTGTAAGATGAAATGAAAGTAGCCAGTGGCTAAACACAATTAGAATAGGTGAAGAGAGGGGGGCCAAGGAATGCAAATCGCTAATAGCAAACAATAAAAGCTTGGAAATCAGGAAAAGGTTCATTAAAACCTATATATGTAATAATGTTTAGATGACACGAACGATAGCGGTACTAGAATTACAGAAGACATGATAATGAGCAACAGAGATGTAATAAAATGAAATGAAAAATATGAGGAAAATAAAATATACAGACCGGGTAATTTAATAATTCCTTAATTAAAATAAAAATAACAGAAGGCTTAATTGGATTACGATAAGGTATGATAGTGTCATTAAGACAATGCTGAAAGGAATGGTTGGAGGAATCGTAGAGAGAGGCTTACATTGGATATAATTATTATTATATTGGATAATTATAATGCAGGCAAGATTAATGTGGAAGGGTGAGAGTATTAAGCGATTGAATCAGGACAGCTGGAGAGCCTTGGACAGCTCCTAAAAACGAATATTTGGATTATTAATATGATTTATTGGAATCATTTACATTAACGCTCGTATACCGTGAACCACCATTCAACGAGTGGCAGTGGGTGCGTGCACCATAATTCTATATCTCCAATTTGTTACATTTTAGTTTTTGTCCGCAAAAAATGAACCATCAAAACTAATAATTCCAGAACCTAATTTTCTTATTTTTCTTGTGACGTATGATCGAAAAATGTAACAGAGGTCGACGCGCAATATCACAATTCCGTTAGCGTATTATCTCCTAATTTATAGAGTAGATTTAATTGATGTGACCGCACATCGTGAAATGCCATTAAATAAATGCCTTGCAGACATCATCAAGTCACCTTTTCCTCCGGTCCGGTCGCTTAGTACAAGTATGTTCCACACTAATTTTAATAAGTTCGTTTAATTTATTTATTGAGTAAATTTATCCTAAAATTTATACCTAATCTGTTGTTGCACGATTCCAGTCCTTTCTTAAGGAGCATTTAAGAACGCTAATAAACTATGTCGATGCTAATCTTAATAAAACCCACAGGTTTTTCGCCAAACATTCTTATTCTTATTGTAAACAACTCCTAGGCCTCGTTCAAGATATTGCAGAAACAATGGATCACAGGGACGAAATCAATGCAGTCGTTATCGACCTAACAAAGGCATTCGATAAGGTACCACATGACCAACTAATAGCAAAGATACGTAAGTTAAATATTGACCATCGGGTTACAGATTGGATTCAACTTTTTTTGGAAAATAGAAAACAGAAGGTTAGAATTGGAAATTGTTACTCCAATGAGGCAGATGTCACTTCCGGTATTTCGCAAGGAAGCGTTCTCGGGCCACTGTTATTCCTGATTTATGTGAATCACCTCCCAACTAATGTAAAATCCGAAATTCGATTATTTGCAGATGACTGCTTACTTTACAGACAAATAACGAAAGCATACGACCGAGTTCTTCTGCAAAATGACTTAAACAAACTAGCCGAGTGGACTAAATTAAACGAGATGGAAATAAATGTTGGAAAATGTAAGCATATCAAGTTCTCCAGAAGGATGTCTCAAATACCACATAATTATTCCCTAAATGACAAAATCATTCAAGTCGTATCTGATTGCAAATATCTAGGTATCAAGTTAACCGAAAATCTTAAATGGGGAGGGCACGTTGAGGATATTGTTGCGAAGGGTTATAGGAATCTTCATTTCGTACAGTGCTGCCAATCTGGCTTTTTTCCCGCTAGATCTGGCGGAATTTGCTGTCGCTTAGCGGAAAAAAATATCATTTAGCGGATAGCAGTAAATTGGGCGGGAAAGTCGCAATTTTTTACTTTTTCTGGCGGAATTTGAGTTTCAAGTGGCATCAGTGGCATAGCGCACTTCGACAACTCCGTGTGGTTATTACCGGAATACCACACCCGGTGAAGGGACGGAAGTGAACCCTCATTCATTTAGAAGAGGTTTACGTCAGAAATTTTTCTCGGCTATACTGAACCTATCGGACGGCATTTTCACAATTATTGCGTTCCGCTAAGACGATTGAATATCTTAAATTAGTACTTAATTCAAGTGTAACGACATCGGAAGTAATTTAATTAAGTGGTCCGATCACAATTATCACAGTTGATTGTGACAAAGTGATTACTTCTTGTGAAATGAACTCGGTCATCAATAATTACATTACAATGTTTCTGAAAAAAAGATATAATTGGAAATTAATCACACCTTTCAAGTTTATGAATGTAAGGCCCAAGTGCACCAATCTCGGTTAAGGCTTAACCGCGGTTAAATTGTTAACTAACCGCGGTTAAGGCCATTTTCAAGTGCACCAACCTCGGTTATCTTGCTATATCTTTCCTTGTCTTTCTTTTCATGTTCTCATAGCATGTTTTCAATTGGCCATGTGATCTTTTAACAATACCTTAAGGACCATATAAATTCACTCCTGTTATTTTAAAATTTAAGCAAGCTAAAGAAGTTATTTGGATAAGATCAAAATTAGTGAGAAAATTAAGTTATACGAGTGTTTCAACAGCACACTATAATTGCTGCTACGAATTAATTCTCTTTATAATACTTGCGAATATCGAAGATTACTAAAATAACATTGTAATAATAACTAATACTATAAATATACATTGATAAAATTCAAAAGCATGCGAAATGAAGAGCGACAGGTAATAAGTATTTCATTGTGTACGATAAAATTACAAGAAATATCGCTTAAACAAATTTAATTGTTATTTAATTTAATATCCCCTGAGTCACCAGGAAGGGAATTGAATTCTGAGACAATCTTTTGCCATGCCAACTCTTTCTCCTTCAATTATTTCCCATCTGTCTTCTAGTTCTCAATGATGTCTTTTCGTCTTATAGCCAAATCGATCAGAAGTTCAGCTTCATATTCATTAAAATTAGGGGTTCTCTGCCTTTTTTATAGTTTACGTCCATCTCATATAGCGATTCTTTACTATTTGTTCCACATACAAAGTGTACACACTTGTGAGTCCACTTATATCATTATTTACTAGTCGTCCAATATATTAACAACAAAGACAAATGAGTTGCGATATACGTTTAGGCGAGCACTAAGCGGTACTCAACGTATTCACAGGGACGTTAATCGGCCGTCAGCTAACCGCGGTTACGAAAACCTCGGTTACTGTTGGTGCACTCCAAACTTAAGTTGACCGCCGTTAATATTTAACCGCTGTCAGCTAACGGTGGATTTAACCGAGATTGGTGCACTCGGGCCTAAATCTTTCACAAACTGATAACAATTCAGATACTGCCGAGGAAAGAAGCGAGGGGCTCCGCCGCGTTGAGAGCTGAGGAGGGGGAAGCTGACTTCGCTTTATCACGAACCACGACCGTTCGGAAGATGTGCCTTGCGGAGCTGAATGACGTCACAATTCTCAGCACAACTCCGCTTCGTATCCTGTGGCCACAGCTGCATTCAAAAGTATAGGTTCGTTTGTGAAAGTGTTGCCCGCTCGGCGTAACTTCGCTCAACTTAGCTTCGCTTCGCATTTGGTGGCCACCCGGTCTAATGGATGAGACCCATATCGAAAACAAACGGGAAAACGTATTCTAATAACATCTAAGATTCCATCCAGCAAGGAGGGAAAAGGAATGAAAAGAACAAAAGTACGCTGTAGGCAGGGCCGTAGCTAGCATGGGGCAGGTGGGGCGGTGCCCCAGGGTCCCCGACGGGAAGGGGCCCCTTCTCGTAGACCACTTTTTTGGCCCTGAAAGAGCCTTACCTCGGCAAAGACTTCAGGGGCCCCTGAAAATACCTCAAATTGAACAATTGCCTCCCAAAATATGCGTCTCCCTATATGCTCGGGAAATTCAAACTAGACAACTCTAGGTGTACTTTAAATTTAAAAAAAGATTTCCGTTCGGGGGGCCCCAAATTTACTTGTTGCCCCAGGGCCCCCGAGCCTCTAGCTACGGCCCTGGCTGTAGGTACACCAGGGTCAAAAAATAAAGAAAATCAAATAATCAAAAAACGAAGAAATTTTACAACACGAAAACCCGTTTGAAGAAAAAATGTGACCTAGAACTAATTTTTCCAAATACATTAAGTTACTGGCAAAGGCTGTTAGGGTACTACAAGGAGAATCCGAGAGTTACTAAAGTAAAAACATTTCTCAGCTGTGCTGCAAGTACATCGATACTTGGGACACCTTTTCCATTAATATACTCATCTCCAGGGTAAGATGGATTTCAAAAAGGAATATGGGTGCAATCCACTGTTTCTATTGAAGAAGGGAAATTATATCCATGTTGCCAGGCTTTTTTGGCATTATCAAACTTCTCGTCAGTGAAAGGGAAGACGTAATCAAAATTCAGCTTTTCGATTATTTCAGGCATGACTTCTGTAATAACATTTGACACAGTTGGTAGATGAATTCCTAAAGCGAAATATTGGACCGGCCACGTATATTAAGAAATTTCGGAATCGGAAAATTACGGTAAGCGGTTTCCCCCACTCCCGAGCTGTTTTGGATTACATTTAGATGCGTCGAATAATTATCCACTTTGAAAAGTACATTACACTCGCCATGTTTCGTGCGAAACTCATAGAGTGAGTTAGATGAGTATTTGTGCATATAATATATGTTTTCTTCCTCTCTGTCTATCTTGCGATGGTAAAGATGGATGTTGCGAGACAGCAGTCGAAATATTTCAGACAAGCCATTTACCGTCAATCGATTGTTAAATTCAAATGTCCACGCTCTGAGGCTTCGGTGTGCAAAGTCACAGGGAACACTTTGGTCAACTTATTCCTTTCCTTAACAGCTCTTCCTCGAACCCAGAAATAATTCGTAGACGTCATTCGATCAGAGTCCATGTAACCCACACCTCTAACCAAGGACTGGTCGCCTCGACGGGCGAAACGCGTGGGAAAGAAGTGCAAAGCCAGGGGAATGCTTCGCTTAGAATTTTGAGTATCTTTTTCAGTTTGAGGCAAGCTTCGGAAGTGGATTCACCTTCAGTGATACGGTTGACCGTCTGCACTGCAGAAGCACAGACAAGAAGAACTCAATGTTTATTTGCACTTTATCATTTGTGAGAGCCAACTTCGATCCAAGCGGTGGATTCAGTTCATTTGTCCCTCCGTTAATTGAGCCAAAAGTGATCTTGACCAAGGTCGGCGTATCAGTGTTTTGAATTTTTACCGAAAGTGACCCCTCGACGTGTTAGTGAAGGGAAAGTGAGAATTTTAGGCATTGCTGAGTGATCGTGAATGTGATTTATCTTTTGTTCGGTAGGTTGTCGGATTACTTGTTGGCGTTGGACGATTCGCAGGTATTTAAAAACTTATTTTCCACTTTTAGGTATTTGAGAGAATTTCATTGACTTCAATTTAAGTTTCGAAAGAATGAATTCATTGTTTAGTGGGGTTAATTTAGTTGTCTTGCTTCAATATACACGTTTAGACGTTCATTTTATTTATTTAGGTATTTCTCTTAAACCAAAGCCAACATTTGTAGCGGTCATGGGCAATAGATTCCCTCACTTAGATGACATTCTTATAGCGTAAGGGATTTTGAAGTTATTTCGCTGTTACTACGAATCGAAACGTCACGGAAAGTAATTGCGGGGACTTTTCTTGGGGATTTTCTAAATGGTATTGATTCTCAGACCTGAAGGAGCAATCTGCATTTAAGAACACAAGATTGCTTCCCCTTTTTGGTCACTTATACGTTGTTGGACATTTGCTACAAGTTTACAACTCGCCGTTCTACTCTTCAAAGTTTCATAACACCGAATCTAAGAAATCTTACGTTCTTCGCCAACTCCATTTCCGTCACTCGCTAAATATTCATCGATGCAAATAGATTAGATTCGAATTAAATTCAACATAAATACGTTATACATCATTATACATGTATTATACATCTGCAACTTACCAGGATATATATTTATGCAATCAGAAAAATTGATTGTGAGAAATCAGTTTCAAGTAACCCACAATTATTAAACTGCTTTATTTTTCGAAAAAGACGGGAAACAGTTAAGTTGATATGAATTAAACTTGGTTGTTCTTCATCAAAATTCGATTTTTTTATTTTCGTATATTTTTTCAGAGGTTATTGCAATTGAATGAGACGAATTGGTGAACGAACAATATTTAACGGATTTCTCTCCATATCAGACGAAAACAATTGCTCCAAAATGTTCAAAACCTTAGAAAGTGGACATTTTTCTTTCCTCTATAATGCATTAGTAACCAAAACTCCATTCCCAAGTATCTACATTGCAGTAAACAGAATTGTATAATAACGCTGTAGGTCGCACAATGTCTTCGTCATATGCTACTTACATAATAAACACTTAACTGAATAATTAAGTTCCTAGAAGAAGCGTTTCGGTTAATAGATTCATATATTTCTCTCATGAAATGATATTCCAATATAAGATTTTTACGTTGCTATAAATAACGTTAGGTTGCTAATGACGCTTTAAAATATCGAACTGCCATTTATCGAATTGATCTGCACTATGTATTCTAACGATGAAAACCTTAACTATTGATTCAACAATCACTTAGTTGTCTAGGGGAATTTTTTGTTTATAACCTAAAATTTTCCCGGAATTATTTGTTTATTTCATCGCTGATCTCGCAGATCCTGATCAAAAGCTATATACTGTAGGTAACTTTAAAGTGAATTTTCTTATTAGCCGAAATATTTACCAAACTATGGAATTTGAATTCCTATCTTGAAGGATTGGATGAATTCCCCCCTCGAAGCGAAATATTTAACTTCGTTTGTATTGTGTTACTTTTTATTAGGCACGATTTTTTTATCGGTCAATATTTCCTTTGTTGGAAGTTATGATAATGAATTTGAGGACCGGGAAAGAGTAGACGGATCTTCTCTTTTGGGAGGACGTGATTTCATCTTCAATTTTTCATCTTCGATACCATACCTTGATGTGTGCAGATATATTTTGTAATTTTTTTAAACGCTATTATAGGCGAATTTTAGATGGAACAATACAACTAACTTGAAATTACCGTTTCAAATTTGATTTCCAACTGTTCGAAGTCATATATAAAATTTCGGTTCGTGCTTCTTCATAATTGTAGGTAATTGGCGAGACTTTTAATCGACCTTTTTCTTTCGTAGCACTTTTATGACGAATTACATATATCCATGTGTGAAGTGAATTTTGTTAACTTGTCGTTGTGAGTCGAGAGGCCGTTTCCAATGTTGATAAGGGCGGTGTGTGATTTCGTTCGGCGCCTGGCTCTCTGTTTCCCATCGTGTGTCTTTGAGTGTCTGATATCGGCTGCTGTGACGTAATGGGGGCGATCGGAGGCGCGCGCTTTCTTGAGGCGGAGTGGTGGGAATGATGCAATAGGAGGGGAAGTAGTTATGAAATGATGATGGCAGTGCGACTGTCGATGTTAGGCGGTGCGAAGCTCGCATCCCCATAAGCTCGCTCGCTGGTGCTGCCATGTTTTTTTTTATCTCTGTGACGCTCGCCCCAAGCCTGCATTAACCGAGTGCCGCCTCCGCGGACACCGATAGACACCTCGCCGCCAATCAAGCTCTGCATTGCAGAACACGCGCCGCCTTCTGTACATTCATTCTCGAGACTTCTCGGAGACGATCGCTTGACGAGAAACCGCACGACGGCTTCAAACAGCTGTGCAAACTTTCGTATAAGTTCGTTTTTGTATATTGCAGGCTGTCGTTACTTTTACAGAATTCAATTAGAAATAATGGTCCTACGAAGCCAAGCAAAGTACCAAACGAAGGTAAAATAAATAAAAAACCGCATTATTGTCGTAAAATACACTTTTTGAATCTACATTACGAGAAATATGACAAATTAAACGATTGTTGAATCCGATACATTCATTTTCCCACAAGAATATACGGGGATTTTATGTCCATATCGAATTAATGGAAGGAACTAATGTCGGAATTTCTGAAGAGGAGGCAATTTACTGAGATTTCAAGACAGGCAATCTATGATACATTGCAAAAAGCGACAAAATTACTGTTATTTTTTAATTGTTTTTTAACCAAATCTATTTTCAAAAGGACATTAATGCGTTGGTTTGTCGTGAATACCTAGTCGAAATTTAAATCGTCATGAAGATATAAGCGTGCGTATATCATATTGTGAACAAAAGATACAATTTTTTTACCAATTTACGGAAGAATCAGGGAAGAATGGTCGTATATTCGAATTTTGGTTGAACGTTGCCTAGTATTCGACAAAACCTAGTATAATTTGTACTCGTTATGAAGGTCTAAGCTGGTTCATTTAATATATAGAACAAATTTTCCAATTCTAAGACAGAACGAATGAACGCACGAAGGATCGATCGAACGAACAATATTTGCTCGTTTTTGGCTACACTTATCATTGTTATATTGGATGTACACGAGTATACGTTTGGCCTTATAACATTTTAATATTTATTAATCTTATTCGTCGATTCAGTTAGTCAGAAAACCTGCTTCATATAAATCTATGGTTTAAAGCACTCAATAGTTTGGTGCCTCCATGCCTGCTTTTTTCCTTACGTTATCTTATGCTTTGGCCGAAAAAGTGGCCGCAATTTTATTACATAAAGTAAGTAAGGACTCATTTGTACGCTAGGAAACTGTGACGAATCGAAACAAAAGGGTTTCATGTTAGCATTCTGCACATCCTTTTTAAAAAAAGTTATCTTTCGCAGACTCTATGTTACGTCAAAAATAGTACGCCTCTCAGAAAAAGCTGTAACCATCATTACCAGTAAATATGTTTGAAGATTCACATCGCTATACATTTACAATATAAGTTTTTCACAAGTAAAGATATCCATGAATATACTCGATGGAAATGAAAGAGAAAAAGTCTGCCGTAGCCGGGGATCGAACCGGGTCTCCCAATTGCCGATCGGTTGCTCTAACCACTGAGCTACCATTTTGAAGGGCTTCGATGGTGTGGATGTGTGGAGGAGGGTCCATCGAAGATGGCATTGCTCTCCGTACACGCGGACATCAAAGATGTCCAACCATCAAAGCAACTTCCGAAAGCCCGGAAAATGGCACGATGAAAATAACCGCAGAAATTCCTCATGGAAACACAAGCTATCTTCACATCCATGAATGATTAAAATTATCATGTAAACTAGTCTTTTGTAAATTACTGCTCCTATTTTTAATATCCCTTTTAATTAATTAAACATTTCTGCTCCTTGGAAAAATCCGATTCTGTCACAACGGACGTCGCCTCAAATGTTAGCAATACCTAATTTTCTATGGCTGTTAGCCTCTGTAAGTGAAAGAAGTATCACAATTTTTCAAAATTTACTTTACTGATCATTTCGAATTAAAAATTTTATTGCTATTTTTATCAATGCCTGTCATTTAAACCGGTAAATAATGAAAAATAAATCGCGGCCATTCCAGCAAATGCCGTGTGGTATTGAATATATTCTGCCTTCCTTGTTTTTTTCTTCTCAACTTCCTCTGTTATCTATGATATACCTTCTGTGCTTCGACCATTAATTGATCACCAAAGTTAATCCATCCATAGGAAAACAGTTACGTGAAACTATTTATCTTTGGCTCGCTATTTCGTTGCCTTGCCAAGTATGTCGTCCTTCCCCTTGACCGTTTTCCAACCTTCGGGTGAAAATGATTTCCTTTTGCATATAAATGGATCATCCAGTTATCCACAATATTCTTTTAATAAGGATCTGGCAAGTTCCATCATGACATGGCGTATGATGATCGAAGGGTCATATTCGCAATTATCGTTCAAAAGATTTAGATATTCGGGTATTTTCAACAGTTTCATGTTTAAGATGTAAATGAAAATCGAGCGTTACCGTGGTGAGAGTGAAAGATCAAAATTAAACTAAATTTTAAATCAAAAATATTCTTATCAAAATAGGAAATATTATCATGTCGTAATCCAACGCGAGAAATTACAAGGAGGGCATGAAAGCGAACTCATAGAATTATAATCAAGGAAGGACACCTTCCATTGACAGAATTTCATTGTAGCAGGGCTTATATAGAAGCCAAAGAGGGGATGACCAAGGGCGTTGGCCGTCACCGCAAGCAGCTCACGCAACCCTTGGAAACCACCCCTAAAATCGACCACGCGCTTGGGTCCATGAACCTTCAAGGTCGACTGCAGACAATGACCATCTCATGTAGAGTCACGATTCACGGTGACCTTTCTGCGCACCAAGTGATCTATTTAAATTCCAATCTGAAAGGTTCTATCTCAACATTCCTCTGCCGTTTCTCTTTCAAAGATCGTACTACGTTTCGTGTATAAATTGAAGTACTCCGAAGTTGAGACTAACTTTTGGATCCACCATTATTCTTATCCAGCGTTCAGTACATCGTACCCACAAAATAAACTTCATGGACTAGAAATGACCCAACGGAAGTTAGTAATTACTTTAATCGGATAGCGTGGTGCTTCATGACGAAGGATGATACACATAGTAAAATACATATCAAAACTAAGGCTGAACATAATTATCATCAAATCTTAATCAATGGTATATTTTCACAGATAAAATATAAAGAATAATTATTTTTTATTTATTTTCGTCTCATACTCACTCATGATCGTGGTAAAACGAAAGCTTCCGACTAATGATTGATGCTGAATCACCAAAAATTATTGATTTCGAATACGATAAGTAATGTATATTAGTAAAATTTCATAAAAAATCATTTTTAATTAAATCAATATGGTAAGCTTTAACTGAGTGGAACTTCATCCTAGTAAATGGGTGGGAAATAACAAAATTCCACTATTCCAAGTGCTTGCTAATGGACTAACGTCCGAAACCGGTCGCAGATATTAAAAATATTTTTAAACAGTGGAATTTCGTTATTTCCCACCCATTCACTAAATTTTATTTTGGTTGTAATTATATCAGCTACATCTCGTGATCATTGAGCAACATATTCCGAATTAAATTTTCGTACGAATTGGTTGCCATAGAAACGATCTATCTGCATAGTGTGGCTATAACGAGGCTGTTTACCTAATCACATGCATTTAGAGATACCATGCACATATGGAAAACTAATTCCTCTTAGTAAATAACTAAAATGCGAAGAAATTCAAATGTTCTCTTTCCAGGAAAGAAAGGCAGTCTTAAAAGAATTTGGACGGTACCATTTTGGCAAAACTTACTTGCGTTTTTGGGATTAATCCAAGCTTTCACATCAGATAACGGTTTTCTTGGGATAATTCAGAAATGTCTTATATCTGAACACCAGTAATGAGGCTTAACTTTGTAGTATTGAGCTACAAAGACACTTGTTGTCTTTTATACCTGGTTGAGATAAATTGAGCTACTTTTTATTGAATAAATTCTGTATTTACGAGATTCAGCTTTCAGTAACACATTCCATGAACTGGAAAACAGAATACTACATCCATGTTTCAGACGATAATGATAGAGGCGAAAAACCGTGGTACTCTTTGTGTAGTGATAGCTCTAAACCTTTTACACAATATTTTGAAAAACAAACTATTAATCTTCACCACTACGTGAAGTTATATACTTTTAATTTAATTAATTAAGTTATGTGAAATGGTTTAGCAGGTGAGGAATGATCTTAAAGGAGAATACTGTAATTTGAACAGGTTAAGACTTTTTCCATTTAGTCGCAATCTTGAGTCCAATATAAAGTTTATTTTAATCGTGGAATCAATGGTTGTACAATCAAACAGGTTTAAAGAAGCAATAAAATGTGAAACATATTTTCCAACCTAAGGTTTAAACTGAACAATTAAGAAATTCTAGAACGTTTTTACCCTCTGTTTAACCTAAGAGAGCTTATTATTTATAAATTCTAAGATTTATATTTAATCTACTTGATATATTTTATAATATTCAAATAAATTCACATTCCGTAGTAATCGATGGTCAAGCGATTCAACGTATTCTATAGTCGAGCTTCGATGTGCCCAATAGTTATCGATACGTTGCGTTGTCGATAAAGCGAGATTTCGGCAACAAATCGCGTCGATAAACTGAGGAGTCGGGTAAATTAGTCTTCCCTGCTACGCCTTGATGTGGTAAGGACGCATCTTTAGTGTGGGTGCGTTCCCACATTCGCATTCCAATGTGCGGGTGGGTCCAGCACCCATAAATTCTAGCGGTGACTGGTGGGGAACCCTTGGTCCAGTTCGCAGATGGGCCAGGGGTGGGGAAGCGCTCTCCTCACTCATCGCACCGGTCGGCAATGATCTTGAGAGAGACCGCGGTGATAACTTGCAAAGGACCAAAGCCAGGAATGACAAGTAACAGGGAACGCGCAATCCGAGACTTGCGCTAGGGTACGCCAAGCTTCGGCGTGGCCACGCCAATCTTGGGCGTGGGGACGCTAAGAAAGCGCGCGAACACCACCAACGCTTCGCCAAAATTTGTATAAATACGCCCCATTTTTGGAAAGAAAGTCACTTGGGGTTAGGGGCTCGAAGGGAAATAGTCTTCCTCCGAGCTTCTAATTCAGGGTCTCCCCGTAGGTCCCCGGGCCCGATCTGGAAACAGATTTGGAACCCCCCGCTCCCCAGCCCCGAGAACAGTTGGCTTGCCGATTCGGACTCTTTCCGCTGGTGGAGACGTTCCCGTGAAATAGGTCCCAGGGCCCGATCTGGAAACAGATTTGGACCCCCCCGCTCCCCAGCAGACTCATTCCGCTGGTGGAGACGTTCCCGAGAAGACAGGTCCGGTTTGGACTCAGCCCGTTGGTGGTGTTTCCCCGTCAGCCAGTAACGACGGTATGTGTAATATTTCCTTGTGTGAAGTACAAATAAACTCCTATAATAGATATTGGCCAATCCCTTTTCTAACCGGTACTCCCAATGTCGTCGCTGCGACATTCCGGTGTCAGAAGTGTGATGTGCGAAGTTATTTGGGAACATTAAAGTGACATTTTTTTTTTCAGTTATTAGGGACTACTGAAACGACATTTCCAGGGGAATTCGGTATAGCATTTTTGATGTCGAATGCGCGCGGTCATTTTAAAATAAGGGGCTATTGCCACGACACTCCTTTTTATTTTTGCGTGATAATGTTTAAGGGAATTTTTAATTTTTTTGCTACGATGATTCATGTAAGGGGTCACGGTAATGCTCACTTAAATTCAATTTCGCCAATTTTGTAAATAAGTAAATATGGGTTTCATTATTATTGGAATCTAAATGTGTGTTTTGTTTAATTTTGGATGCGCACGCGTTTGATGCTTTCGCATAATGCCGAGAACATTCTTTTTATACGTAAAGAGTGTGATTCCCCATCATTCAAATTCCAATATAGTAATTATAATTTACGTTATGGCTTGCAAGGATTTTAGTTCGAATTATTCTGAGTACGATGGATAGTTGACTCTCTCTTTAACTGTCGAATAATTATTATTCCGTTCGACCGCCAGCATACTAGTTTATTTTCTGTGTTTCTCAATTGTATGTGCATGAGTTTATTTTAAGAATGGTTGCCCTTCTAACTTAAGCCCACAGAGAGTATCCGGTTATTATAATTTAATTTTTGTTGTTTCGGTTATTTAAAACGGCCACGCCATGGATTGGCTCAGTTCAAATAGCTCCTCCCGGAATAACCCCTTTCTTCCCCATTGGGAATCACGAAATCCGACCGATAATTTAATGGATTTCACATCCTCCATTAACGTAATAGATTCACAAGAAAATCAGCCAAACGGTCCTCAATATACAGCTCCTCTAGGCGGTAATGTCCACTTCATTCCAGTTTTTAGCGGGGACGATGAAACATCCGTCGATAAATTTTTGGATAGCCTTCGCATCACCAGTGATCTTAGCAGGTGGAACAAGCGCAAACATTAGGAGTAGCCCGTTTGCGACTCAGCGGCACGGCCGAGGATTTTGTAACAGCTAATCCGCACGTAATCGAGTCATTTGAGATTTTTTCTAGCCAATTAAAAAAGAGATTCTCGACAAAACTCTCTCCCATATTAATGGAGAAAATGTTTAGTGGTTGCTTTCAAAAACCACTTGAAAGTGTCGCGGAATTTTCCACTAGGTTAAGGAATATCGCCCGAAAATTACGCGAATCGTGGTGCGAACCGAACACCGACGCATGTAAGAAAATGATTGACAGCCGACTTCTCGCTCAATTTTTAATGGGATTAAGGGGAGAGATTGGGAGGTTCGTCTTGGTACGAAACCCCAAAAATATTATCGAAGAATATGCTGCTCTCGAGGAGTCGAACGCGAGAAATTACGCGAGCATGTCGCCAGGGATTAATTAATTACAGCACGCGTCCCCATTCGCTTCCCGATCGTTTCCCGAAGATCAGTTCAGCTCCTGTCCGAAATTTCCACCATATCCTCATAATGACTCACATTGGGATCGCTCACCAATGTGTAATTGCGCAAATCAAATTAATTCCGCTCAGGTCATGCAGTCTAGGCCGTCGGCAAGAGCGGTTAATTTCAATCGCGGTGCATTTTGCGAGCGAATGTCGTTCGAGGGGAAGTAATCAAAGCCGCGAATGTTTTAATTGCGGGGATAAGACGCACCTATCCAAGGATTGCCCCCTTTTGATATGCGGGTTGTGCAAAGAGGGAGGCCACCGTCCTATTCATTGCCCTTCTCGAGGAGTTCCTCAGAATTCGGGAAGCATCCCCACCCCGACCAACGGGTCGGGGAGGAATTAATTTTATCAGTGACACCGGAGGCGGGGATGACGATTTCCGTATGTATATTAGGAAGGACATACCGATTCCTTGTTGATAGTGGCGCGGCGGTTACTATTGTTCACAGTAAGAATTTTCCGTTTCGCGAATTAGAAATTACTGAGTATCACTCGCCTGTTCGCAGTGCTTCAGGTCACGCCCTATCAATTATCGGTCAGTGTTATGTTCCTTTAATAATCGATGGAAGCTCATATCCCCACGATGTACTAGTAGTAGATCTTGGAAACACCAAATACGAGGGAATCTTAGGACTCGATTTCATTGTTCGTTACGGAAGTAAATTGTCGTTTACCCACCGTAAAATAGAAATCAGCAAGGGTCATGAAATTGATTTAAAACCGACCGGTGGGATTATTCGTGCCCACAATAAATCCAAAGGGAGTCAATCATTGCATATTGCAATTAAGGAACCGAAGAATAGGGGAAGGGATGAGGGCGACGAAGATTTAATTAGCTTCGCCGTAGAAGAGTTAAGATCTGATACCGTCGACAACCAAGACGACGATTTGATTAAGTTTACGGAGGGAAAATCGCAAACGGATACCGTTTTTCATCGCGATTTAGAAGTTAAGGATACTCCGGCTCTCGAATGTCTTAACAGTAATATTCTTGACTTGGCCAACGAGTCCGACTGTTTGATAAGTTTTGACGAAGAGATATCGCGAACGGATACCGTTTTAAATCGCGAATCTCTCGGATATCACTTTGAAGAATTGAAGACTTTGGCTAACGAGGCAATCATACCGGAGACAATTAAGGATAATGTTAAAGAAAACGAGTTTTGTGCGATCTCTGACGATTTGATATCGTTTGACGATAAAGTTTTTGTTCTGTGTGAAGGGACCACTAATAGTGTAAATATTTTCGGAAGTAGTATAATAGAGTCTGGTGAGGCCGATATGTTACCGTCAGTAGTCGACTTTAGTGTTTATGGAAAGAGTGTCACTGACGTTGGTAGGGAAATCGGAAACGACTCTAATTGTAGCGCGGAAGAGTTAAGCTGTAAATATGCAAGTGGTCCAGATAAAGTTATCGTCAGGGAATCGATTCGAGTACCGCCGTTTTCGGTCGTGATTGCTAAGGTAGAGCTCGAGGGGTATCGCGGTAAGAATGTTTTGGTTGTTGAAGAGGATCAGGATGTAGCTATTCTTCCGGTCGTAACTACGGTCAGCGGCGATGGAGCAATTCCATTGCTCAATTGTAATAAGAGGGCAAGTGAACAGACTCTCAAAAAGGGGAACGAAATCGGTGTCGAATTGTTTACGGGAAAGACAATGATCCGCGGCAAAGAGTCGCATGTTCGCGAGATTGATGCCGCGGACGAGAACTTTTGGCCTGAGAAGGCGGAGGAGGAACTGGCGATAAGCTGTCGTCAGATCGGGCTACCGCCTACACCGGGGAAGGAGATACCATGGGATGTGGGATCATCCTTCACCCTAAGGCAGAGAGAGGCAGGCTACCCGTCGTCGCCACCTACTGCGGAGAAGCCAGCCACGGGCGCGGCGGATCTGCCGACCATACCACCAGCAGTAGGGTTACCGGCCACACCGGGGCGGGATATCATCCTCTCCCGGCCCGAGGATCAGCAGGTGGGAGTAATACAGTGCGGAAGGCCTTGTTCTCCTCGGAGAACCAGGCCGGACAAACTAAGGGGCTAGGCCGTAAACAGCATAGTAAAAAGCGGCGCATAATTCAGCGGCGTCGCCGATTGGCTGGCCTAGTCGACGTGCTGAGTGCACCGAACTATAAAACTGTGTAGCTGTAGGGATCTTATTAAGTGTTTTAGGTATTAATCAATGTAGAGATATCAAGTGCTTAGTGTATGCTGCAGGATGATTATTTTGTATTTTTAGGGTTTTCGTTTTCTATTTTTTTTGTTGTTGTTGTAGTATAGGGCATTTGTGATGTGATGTGAATGATGCTCATAGAATATCGAGAGGACTAGATAAACGTGTGGATATTCTATTGTTTCTTTTTCATAGACTGTGTTTCTTTGTGTGTTTGTTGCCCCTCCTGGCAGGAACAATTTAAAATCCCCAGACTTTAGTTACGTGTGTGAGTGAATGTATTGCGGTCACGTCGGAATTGTCAGTCACTCCACTTCCTACCCCCCTCCCTGCCTATCACCTACGGAAGGAGCAAATCAGAAATCTGCTGTCGTTGGCGTACCTGGGCTGGGAAACCTAGGAGTGATCAGCGCGAAGACTTTCGGAACCACAGATATAGCATTTTAACATTTATTAATTTTATTATCAACGTACTTTTTATAAACTGCGATTCGAGGTATTTTGAGTTTTAATTATTTCGTGTCTCAGGGATTTTGCTTTCTACATATTCGTGTTATCGTTTATGTTCCTTATAATTCATTAACGGCTTATATTCGTCGCACAATTATCTATATAAGGCATAATTAATAAAATAATTTCTCTAAAATAATACGAAATCATAAACACAAATATAAAAAAGAATCACGTAATTTTAATTTCTTTATTTCTTATTTTTTCCTAAGTAGGGATGTACTGGATATATATATTTTTAGGTGAACTAGTGCGCTGGCCACTCCGCCACCCGCGGCCGTGTATATGAACTAATGCAAGGTTTCATGAATAATTGTTTGCATTTAAATAAAAACATGTGCGTTGAGGTTCGAATGGCCTCTTAAGACGATGGCTTTACAGATATAAATCTAACTTAAACTCTTTTTACTTTCTCCAAATACGAAGTATAGAGAAAGTATTGTTTTCATGAAAAAATTCGAATTCGAGATTTCAACGGAAATACATGTTTCGGGGTCCCTAGAACACGTTTTGACCATTTTCGGAATAATGTCTGTGTGTGTGTGTGTGTGTGTGTGTGTGTGTGTGTGTGTGTGTGTGTGTGTGTGTATGTGTGTCTGTGCTTGTGGGCGCTCTAACGTGAAAACTATTGATGGTATCAATACCAAACTTTATATATAGTACTGTGGTGTGTGCTGTCAGAGTTGATTAGGTTTTGGAGTAAATCGGTATACCGGAAGTCGAGCTTCATTCATCAAAGCTCATTTCCGGTTTTCAAAATATCTCCATAAATATGAAATATACGTATATTGTATTACTTTAAAAAGTTTTAGAAAACAAAATTTACTATAACTTTTGTTTGAAACATATTTTTGTATCGCTGATTGTTTAGGAGTTATTCAGGAAATACTGATAAACCGGAAGTTGCTGATTATGTAATTTGTGGGCGATAGGCCAATTTCATCTTTTTTCATCGATTATGTCCCGAAAAACTTAATTTATAATGTTTGTGACGTCAAAGATAATAATATATAAATTAATCACTCATCCTCCATGTTTAGATGGAATATAAAGTTCGAAAATACTGTCGTAGATAAATATTTACATCTTATATATGGAGAAAGTCATGTGCTGGCCACATCAGATTTTTTCCTGGTGATTCCTTTTCATAATCTTCTTCATTTGTGCGAGATTGAGACTCAAAGTCTCTTTCTCCATCAAACCCATTTTACGTACGCATTAAAATATTTTTCGCTTTAATGTGTTAGCATAGCATTAATATTTAGCAAACCACTAAGCTATATTTATTTATATAATTATTTAGTCATATAAATTAGGTGGTACTCAAATCCATTTTAATTAAACATTTTTTTTAATTTCTACCAATCAATTTACCCCATTGCACAAATTGTGTACCTTACGGAATCCCTTGCAGCATGTCTCATGTCCAGTCCAAATCGATCTTGGAAAATCACTTTGGACTGTCCGTAGTATGTCTTTGCAGTCCATCCAGCTGTCAGAACATTTTTATGTAAATCAAAAAACCTCGAGATTCGAACAACACCAGTTGTGGTGTTTAGATAATAATATAAAATTCGGAATAACAGCGAAGTTCCAAAGATGGAAAGGGAAAAACTATTTTCCTCTTAAAATTGTAATTAACAGTGAAATGTGATGATCGTGATTTTATTTGTTTTATAGAAGTGGGAATGCTGAAGGGCGGTTTTACGCCTGTTTGCTGATTTAACTCAAGTTTACAATTATTTTCATACATACTATGACAATTTGATTAACTTTTATATTTATTCATTGAGAACGTTTTCTTTACAAGATTTTATTATTTAAATTTTAGCTGATTCTTGGCTATATTACCGTTGGATGCATCCGAGGGACTCAGATAATAATATCCACATTTCTCATGAACATCTCGCTTCGTACATTTTCGATACAGGGAAATAAATATATTCCTCTGGAGCAAAAAGTCTTCCTCCGAATCCTTCGTCCGAAATAATTTCAGAATTTCGACAAGTTGTTGCTGAACTGGTTAATTACGCGATAATCATAAATGGCTGCTCAGAATTGAGATCAGAAGTCTGACAGACAGAAGGCCAATCTTGGAATACGGGGAATGCCTATGGGATTCGAATGAGGTTAGTTTAAAGCGAATGATAAAAAGGTACAGTGAAAGGCAGCAGTATTCGTCTTAGGCAGATATCAAGGCTTGATAGTGTTACTCAGATGCTAAAAGAATTAGGTTGGGAAAGTTTAGAGCAGCGGAGATTAAAGAAAAGGCTAGCTATTTTTTAAAGTATACACAAGAGTTAAATCGTTGGAGGAATTACTAAACAATGTCACTATGGCAAAATTTCATGTTAGAAAAGACCATAGACATAAAGTTTAATCAATAAAAGAGAGAACAAACATCAGTAAATTCTCTTCTCTAAACCGTGCTGTCTAAACGTCCAATTGGTCGCACACTTACAGTAGAGGATAATGCAAAGAGTTTCTCATCCTCGATCACTCGAAAAAACACACTCAACATCGAAACATAACTATAGGAGCTTTGAAACTCACGTCTAAATGGTCACACAATTCCTCGACACAAGCACGGAGCGTTTACGAGGCTGTTTACCGCGCGTTCGGAATGTCGTTTGTCATGTAAAGTATGAATAACGTTTGACGTGCTGTGAGTAATGTGTTTACACGAATACCTCTTGTTTCTCTTCTTTCAATGGCTGTCGTTAAGCCTTTCTAAAAGAACCAGCCGAGTTTTCTTGTCGATGTGATTAGCATACTGATGTCATCAGAAGAATTAGCATTCCTCTTACTTCTCGAAGGATATCTGACTTCGGTATGATGACTAAAACATCAATATTTTGATCGATTCGTAAGTTCGTGAAATGTGAATGTGATTTCTTCTTTTTCACTATTGTGTGTTGGACATCATATAGTTTAGTATTCTTGCATTCGTCAGAGACAAATTCGCAGTCGCTGAGGCAATATTTAGAGTAATATTTTTTAAATCTTAAAGAAGGGGTCCACTCCAATACTTTGACAATCTACTTTATCTGACACTTACAGCTAATCTTTGACAAGCACTAGAGGTAAGAATGTGGAACTCATCGAGTGTTATATGTACTATCATTCATCTTTTTATAATGCTTCATTCGGAATTGTAATTAAAACGATTTGAAAGTATATTCCTACTATTCACTTCCATGAATTTAATTGAGTTTCTTCGCAGCTAAAATCGAGTGAAAGTAAAGAAGTGGGAAAAGGTAATACCGATTATACGATCAAACATATGTTAATAAGTGTAGGTGTACTCAAACATGTACATCGCACTTGATTTACATATTGCCTCGATGATTCGATGAGGAGTACTAGAATTCCAAAGGATTTATTCTCACTAACAACTTGCAATCGTGAAATAGAAGAAATCACAATTACGTGACGCAAACATACAAATATATCATGATATTTAAGGCTCAATATTACACCAAAATTACTTACTTCGCATATTCAGAGGCAAGTATATTCTTCTGATTTCTTCTGTGTGCATTTAACATCCGTGAAAACACGTAGCTGGTTCTGGTAGAAAGACTTTGAGGAAAGAAACGAGAAGTCACAACAGAGTACTCAAAACTCGTCTGGCGAGATTCAGACTTTTCTTGACAAACGAAATTCCGAAAGCGGAAGGAGGCCAAGTAAACGCCTCGTGCTCGTGTTGGGGTAGATTGTGGAATGGCTTTCTAAACGTGATAGATTTTAAACCTCTATGTATTAATATATCGATGTTATGTGTGTTTAATATAAGTGATCAAGATGTTGGTACTCTCTGGATTATCTTCTACAGTTCGTGTGCAACCAGTTCGACGTTGGAATGCACTCAGATATCCCTCGTAGGAAAAACGTATGCCTACACTTGAAGCAAAGCTCTTCATTTTGTGATTTCCTTAAATAAGTGTAAAAGTGGTGCAATTGTAAGTGCTACATCTACTCGGGGATAAACCAAGGAAAATAAAGACACCGAACTAACGGAATTCCTATAGAAATGTGCATTCTTTGCAAAGAAAATGTTCTTTGTTTTCTTATTCTTGTGAGGGGTATTCGACGATAGAGAATCATAACCTAAGGTGGGTACGATATTAATGATGTAATGTGATTGATGATTTGAAGTCTTTCAATTAAATGAGAAATTATTCATGTGAAAATATTTACAATCCCAAATATCATGTATCGGTAATGGAAGTGGAAATGGTAGTAAAGATATCGATGGTGGGAAGAAATAATAACACGGTGTTAATATTTGAAGATGAGCCGAGCCTTTTTAATCAAAATAATGGTATTGGATATTTTAAATGTCTCTGAGTATAACTTCTTTCAATGCTATATTAAATGGTTTATTGGCATGTGCTGATGCGCCGTTCCCATTCATTTGTTCGTGTCCAACTACGAGTTATGAAACGCGATAAATAAGATGTAATATATTTCAGCAGTTTTAGATGAATATAATTTAGTACCGTAAGTAAATATAATTATTGCAAAGGAAAAACAATTCTGCACAATTGTCGATGTTTCGAGCAATCCCATCGAGGAAACAGCGAAATTTACGATTGGTATAAATGAAAATAATTCAGAGAAAATTTAACATTCCAAATAATTATCAAATTGTACCCACTTGTACTCGCCAACGTCAATCTCAATCATCCTTAATATTTTCAAAAACTCCATATGATGTTTTGGGAAGCGCTCCAAGACTCCTACAGGCAAATCATTCCAATCCTTAACAGCACGATTTAGAAAAGAGAATTTACTGATGTTTGTCCTCTCTTTTATTGATTTAACTTTATGTCTATGGCCTTTTCTGCCATGAAATGTTGCCATAGTGTCATTGTTTGGTAATTCCTCCAAAGATTTAACTCTTGTGTATACTTTAAAAAATAGCTAGCCTTTTCTTTAATCTCCGCTGCTCTAAACTTTCCCAACCTAATTCTTTTAGCATCTGAGTAACACTATCAAGCCTTGATATCTGCCTAAGACGGATACTGCTGCCTTTCTCTGTACCTTTTTTATCATTCGCTTTAAACCAACCTCATTCCAATCCCATAGGCATTCCCCGTACTCCAAGATTGGCCTAACAAATGATTTGTACGCAGCCTCTTTAACATTCTTATTTGATTTACTAAGAGTACGCATTAGGAAGTTTAATACTTTGTTGGCTTTCAAAATTATTCGCTCTATGTGTTCGTTCCATTTCAAGTCCCTACTGAATGTTAAACCTAAGTATTTCATCGCATGCTCACTAGGCAGAATTTCTCCCCCAAGATGATATGCGTGTTGATATTTACTTCCATTGAAACTGATGGTTTTACTTTTATTTGTATTAAATTCTAATTTATTAGACGAAACCCAGCTATTTAAGGCAGTTAAATCCTATTGAATCCCCTAGTATCGTTCTCGTTTTTTATATTCCTATATATAATACATTCGTCTGCAAATAAACGAATTTTTGATTTTATTCCCGCTGGTAAGTCATTAATAAATATCAAGAAGAGTAAAGGCCCCAGCACGCTACCTTGAGCTACGCCTGATGTTACTGTGATTTCATCGGATAGCTTATTTTCAATTTTTATTCTCTGTTTCCTACTTTTGATTAAAGAATCTATCCATCTTATTACTCTTGGATCTGAGTTCATTGTGCTCACTTATGTAATAAAATTTCATGGTCAACAACGTCAAACGCTTTTGCTAAATCTATTACTGCTGCATCGACCTGTTCTCCCATTTCCTGAGCATTAACTAAATCGTGTTGCAATCCTAACATCTGCGATTCGCAGTAAAAACCCTTTCTAAAAGCATGTTGATATTGGTTAATCCATCCCATCATCAATCTGAAGAAGCTGTTTGATTCACCCGCTACCCTGGGATTGCGGTTGATTTTTCGTAACCGATGTGCGGTGCGGCGCCATTGAATCCCCAAATCCACTTTCGCTGTATTTTCGGTGATGTTAAGTCTAATAGTATCATTTTTCATGTTTAATTCTTGGTAGTTGTATAAAATACTCATGTGGAAAGAGTTTTATATAGGATTTTGACATTTCCAGTTGACAAAATGGAAGTAGAGTTAAGAAAATTGTTCATTTTAATGAAATGAGTCTGTATTTTAATTTTAACCGTAAAAAAACTCATGTTTTCGTCCTTTTTGTTGTTCTAAGATATGGGTGGCGGAATTGACGTAGAGATATATGACAATTGTAGCCGACCCTTCTGTTAGCGGCTCCGGAGTCTATAGATGATACTCAAGATACCCTCTCCTATTCACTCGCATCTCACACATATGCTGTGATTATTTGGCAGCTGTGTTTGGTTTTGCTAGGAAGGAGAAATTAACCTCATCAAAAAGCCATGCCAATTTTTATCAGTTGCAGGCTTTACTTATTTTGTAAAATTAAAGAACAAAGAATAGTCGTACGATATCGAAAATAAAGGTTTTTGAATATGTAATCTAATTCTGGTCATATTATTTAAGATTCGAAATAGCGAGAATTAGGATAAAATACACCTGAATATTTAATAATACGAGCAAAATGTAGCTTGCATACTGCAAGCAGACCGACAACACTAATTTCATATCGGCGTCATATCGGGACGGTCCACAAAAGAAAAAAAAAAGGATTGAAAATATTCTTAAAATTCGCTTCAATTTAATCGTCTGGCTTCGAACCCGGATCTTCCTGCTGAACTTACTATGCAGCACAACAGAAGATAACCTTCTCTAACTATATGTGAAAATTCAAGCAGAAATATTGGCTGCAACTGCCTCGAACGATGTCCTACTTCTCCCTTATATTCCTTATGAGAGAAAAGTAAATGTGCTCTGGCATCCAACCCAGGAATAGTACGGTCTTATGAATTTCTTTTTTCTCAAACCAATTCTTACCATACATCTTCCAGCAAAGCACGAACTTCCTATCATTTCGATATGTGCATAAAAAAAAATAATGAAAAACTACTCCTATATATATATTTTAAAGGCCAGATATTTGCATCATTCTAGCATCGAACCCAGGATATTTTCCGTAAAAGTCATTTATGTTGTCCAAATATAATGACTATAAATATAGGCTCCTAGATCTTTGATTCTCTACCTTTCCGGGAAGTATTTTTTAAAAATTCCAGAAAATCGAAGCAATGCATTTAAATGGAAAAAAAATCGGGACTTAGGGGCCCTCTGGAATCGAACCCATGACACTGAGGTTCAAAATCGCAATTTTTCTGGCGGTTGTACGTTATGGCCAATACGTGGTAAAAATTTGAAGTCAATGACGCTTGTGGTTTAGCCTGTGAATTAGTATCCTATATATAGGCTATACAAACATAATCCAATCATTAGACACGAATATAATATAATGCATAATTCAGGCGGTAAACGAGGATAGTTAATTGCCCCACACGCAGTCTTCTGAATATGAATTTATAGCATTCGAAATAAGCATTGAGTGCTCTCAAAAAGTGCGATGTTTTGTTTTCTCGGAATACCGGGAGAAGAGGAACGCCGACAAAACAACTATTGGAGATTTTAAACCTCTTGTTCCGTAACTGCCGCGTCCGAATTTTTCCTCTGTTCACAATGCAATAATTTTAATGGTTTGATCATGCAGCAGAGGCATTTAAATTTTATAATATAGCAGTCTCCACGGTAAAAGTATAGATTTTTACTTTCTACATATACGTAGTAAAGAGAAAGTATTGTTTTCATGAAAAAAAATCGACTTTGAGATTTCAACGGAAATACACGTTTTGGGGTCCCCAGAGCACGTTTTCACCATTTTCGGAATGATGTGTGTGTATGTATTTGAGTGTGTATGTATGTGTGTCTGTGCTTGTGGTCGCTCTAACGTACAAACTAATAGTCGTATCAATACCAACCAGTAAAGAGAAAGTATTGTATTCGCAAAATAAAATTCGACCTCCAGATTTCGACGGAAATAGATGTTTTGGGGCCCATAGAGCATGTTTTAGCTATTTTCCCGAACATGTCTGTGTGTCTGTCTGTGGTTAAAAAGTTTGTGGTATCTCTATCTTAAAAAGTAATTATCCGATCATTTTCAAAATTCATATTTAGAATTTTCCTAACAATGCCAAGAGTTGATTCGTTTTTGGAGAATATCGCTTAACCGGAAGTTACGGTTTATCCGGAACAAAATTTTGTTTCTTAAATATCTCTGTAAGAATGCGATATAGGTATATACATTTGCACACAAAAGTTGTAGATAATGTACTTTACTACAACTTTTGTATAAAACATTTTTTCGTAACACTGATTGTTTAGGAGTTATTCTTCAATAATGGTTAACTGGAAGTTGTTGTTTACCCAGAAATAGAAGTTTTTCATACTTATCTCTGTCAGAATGCAATGTAGGTATATACAATTATGTACCTAAGTTGTATATAATGTTTTTTACTACAAAGCTTTTATGAAACATTTTCCTGTAACACTCATTGTTTTGGAGTTATTTATATATTACCGGTATAGGCTTATGTTTTCAATAAATACGGAGAAAGTCATGTGTTGGCCACATCAGATTTTTTATTATATTATCCTGGATCAACGATTTACGGTTTGTCTTCTTCTATTATCGCCTGGTTAAGTAAAATTCTTAAGCAATCTTAAACCATTAATTGAATAATAAATTCTTCCCTAAACTTAAATACTTTTTTGCTTTCTGATTCTTCTATTGTCGATGAATTTCATAAATTGTTCCAACTTTTGTTAGCTGTTTGTTTTGGGTTTCTTCTATCAAATGAAAAATTGATTTTTATAAGTTGAAATTGGAATAATTATAAAGTTTTGAGAGGATCTCAATACAAGTAAGTTTCGTGTTTTGGTTTTCATATTTCTTGGTGTGTAGTAGTGTGGGAATTTGGCTGTTATAGCATATCCTATGTTAATAGAGTTGGTTGGGAGGTGAAGTAATATGTATAATATCGTTTTTCGGTATTTTTCTGTTTCTTTGAATTGTCGCTCTCCTCTCGTGATTTTACGGTAACACTTCTCAGCGTTTTACTTAAGAATTGCTTAAGCTATATATTTTTCAATTTTTATAACTTTTTACTATGTGTGATACTATCCCAAAATTAATGAGAGTGAATTAAAATTTTGCTTATACTGATGATTAAAATGTTGTGGTGCGAATAGGCGGAAGTTTCCTCTGCTACGGTATTTTATAGGATTTCTTTTGCACTTGCGATGCAATAGCAAATAAATACTTGAATATAGTTGCATTTCATTTATGTACACCCCAAAAATATATCTAGTTCGGTCGTTTTCGATTATTTAGGCTGATTTCGGAGGTATGGATTTACCCTTTTCGGGCTCTTGACGTACACCCTCGACCGAATTAGGAAGGGACAGATGTTGGGTCTGGTTTTAAAAATGAACTATTTCTCTAAAGGAGCGAAAGAAGCTTATGGGTGAATGGTGGAGGAAGGGATTACCACCGTTAACTCTGAAGATGGCTGGCAAAAAGCGAGGAACACGCGACCTGAGAGAGATCGGAAAGAATTTGTATTGTTTTTGCCTTCCGTTTCTCCATCGCGAACAATCGAGGAATATTTGCGGCTTTTATTCCTTATCCTGAGTTTCCACGTTCACTTCCAAGGTGCGTTTGGATAGCTGAAAGCTCTTTGAGGATGTTGAGCTACCAACGACAAGAATTGTCTCTACAGAGTAAACGGGGCCCTGTAAATGTTGACATTTATCAGAGAAATAATCCCAGGAAAGTGGAAAGCTACGAAAAAGAATTTGGAAAGGCCGCAGCACCTTTAGTTGGAATGATAGATGAACTGAAACAGAAAGAGCTGCCTTTCCGATTCTATTTCGATAATTATTTCACGAGCCACAACTTAGTGAAATATCTTCGCGGAAGGAATTATGGTGCAACAGGAACAGTGAGGGAAAATAGAATACCTAAAGAATGTCCTCTGAAGTCCTCTAAGGAATATGCAAAGTTAAAGCGAAGATCCTTTGAGGCCAAAAGATCCTCGCTTTAACAAGACAGAGGGCAAACGCGTGGGATTTTTCTCCTCCTCGAGCACCCGCAGATTGATCGGGAGAATCCTATTCGCGTGCCATTCTACTTTGAGCAAATAGTTCAACCCATGCAATTTTCTCGCCTTTATTCCCGCTTCTTATCTCCAGTTTCCATTGCACTACTCTCGTTATTACACGTTCTCTATCCACGGCGCAAAGTGTGTTTTTGTGGTATTTGACAGCTGGTCTAATTGTTGGGAGATTCTACGCGGTTGATATTTTTCAAACTCAAAATGAAAGAGACAGAGCGGAATTTATAAGGTTCCTATTATTGTATGAATTAAGAGGAAAGGCTACGTTTTTCTCTTGTTTCGTTCAGTAATCTGTTGCACAGAAAGTATGTTTGTGGCTGCTTCTTTTTAGTATCAGAATTACGAAAATAAGTTAATGAAATGCTCTTATTAAAAATGTACGAACCTTTCTATCCAATCAAGAATCGCATTCACATTTGCTTTTGTAATCATCTAACTGATCAAATTAGTTTTCCTACTTCTTTTGGTGCAAGATAGAAGAAAATGTATCTTTCAGTTATTGTTTATCCAGCATTGTATTAGCCTGGTGCAAGTCTGTGATAATGCGACAGTTATGAACGGTACTGAATAATGGCATTCTTCATAATTATAGAAAAGTTATATGAAAAGGGTTGTTTATATGGTCAGTATTCTGGGATTTATTCCGTTTTGTCCTGACTCAGTGAGCAAAGCAAACTACTTCACTCTTACACATTTGAGTATCCACTTTTAATTTCACTCAGGAAATGGCTGGTTATGATTTGCAATAACTATTATTTTAATATAATATGTTGTTTTCAAATACTTTAACAAAAGATTTAATTAGGAAATTTTAAGTCTACGATGATTTTAGAGTATTCAGGAAATATTATTAGTGAAGTAATCAATAGAATAAAGTTGGTAATTTACTTTTACTTTTCGGTGCTCGAGGACTCTCTCTTAACCCCTCTCGAGTTTGGATTCAAGCGACCGCGAATCTTCCACCATCTTCCTACGTAACCATCATGATGCTGGGATTTCACGTTCATTTTTAAGTGTTCAAAAAATCAGAGATTGAAATATTCATTCTATTTTTTAAGTAATAACTCTACGTTTCTCTATATTCCGCTTAGAATCATACAATTTTTGGACCTAATATTTAAGTGCCAAGACTTTTTAGAATTTGCTCCAAACCAAGAAATGGGTGGGAAAATTCTTCCCTGCGATTCCCTTTCCGTCTCTTCCTTTTTGTTCCTTTGTCGGTTGATTGTGTATTTCCTCAAACATTATCTTAATGATATTTAAAATAGCTCTCGTCAAATAACAGATCTGCATTGTCTTCCTAAATCAGCGGCTCGCGATGAGTCTCTCAGAAACCGCTTTCCTGAGAAAATCCTTCTAATTTTGTTATAATAAGAATTGCATCCCCATAAAATAGCAAGCGTGTGCAGCTGTGTTGGTCTCGCAAGGCTTTTGCGTGAATTCCCGACTCTAACTTTGATTTATTGACAGAGTTCCAGGGAAGCCATCAATTTAAGAAACCCTTTCTGAGAGGCTGTGTTCTGAAGAAATGTATACATCCATAATCGCTTCGCATAAAAAGAGACTATCGCTACATCACGCTTCCAGCAATCGAAGTTTGATCTGATTTATTTACATGCATCAGAATCAGGGAAGGATTCCCTCAGTTATTAGAACGATAAATGGTACGTTTTGTCTGAGCCTTCTTTATTAATATGCGTAATGAATGAAATGTTTTGCAGATAATCATGTATGAAAATCGCGATAGAGTATGAATAACTCTAGTTTAGTATGAGGAAAATTAAGGTACATACCTACTCACTATATTTTAATGGTTGTTTAGAGTAAGATATTTCAGATGTCCTATTTTAATCTTTTCTATGAATTTGAATAGCTGCGATCGATATATTTAATATGGCCTTTGAAATATCTCTTGTAGGCTTCAATGATAATTTTCTATGTAATGATTTTTTCGTCCATTGTGTCTACTGTATTCTCTACTCTAGCTCACGTAAATTTAGTTCCATGAATTAACAGACAATGCCAATCCGTATTTGTTCATTTATTTATCCAATTTTTCACATACGGCAAAATCACAAATTTACAATGAAGTATAATGAAATAGAAAATCAAATTAATTATAACAATAACAAAATATAAATGAAATTAAATGGAACATTTTGAATTGACCGACTAAACCTTTCGCTTCGAGGTAAGCCAGTATTTTTAGAATTTACCTTCTTTACAAAGTTGTGTACTACAATTCGAATATTAATCTCATAGAAAGCCTAGCATTTGGATAGAAATCAGTTTGTTTAAATCTACTGTAATTAGAGGCTGTCGGCGTATTTTTCATGATATCGGCCATCATAGCCATGTAATAAGTAACAAGGTTTTTAGTTCTGAAACATCTTTCTTGATCATATGATCATAGGAGATCATTGTAGCTCGCGATCCGCACCACGCTCACTCATTCAACTTCTGCCTTCCGAAATTTCACCGTTGCAACTCCCCGAAACTTCCATTCCCCTTATAAAAGGCCTCTTTTACTGGTCCTCCTTCGCACCACCCGATATTACTCCCAAACAACGCTATTTTTGATTCATCATTCAATTTTCCCAATCCCAATTGATTTCCATTCAATGATTTTAAGTATAACTATAATTGCATTTACTTTCGTATTTTATGGGAGCGCGTCATATTGAAGATCTAAAAACTTATTTATATCTTGGGGACTAAATTTAATCTAAATTTGCAATTTTCGACAATTCACAAGCGTGAGATATATACTCCGAAAAGAAATTTCGAAACGTTTCTACACCTTAGTTCAATTCCACAAACTGTTTTCAATAAAATATAGAATAGTTAGATGATGTATGAAAACCAGAGGTAATTCAGATGCAATTGATACTTTTGATGTTAAAGGCATGTATTTGGTGGCAACCACACCAACCAAGTATCCTTGGTTCGACACTGGACGACTCGAATCGTCTCTCTCTTAAGAAATGCACGTAAAGTTCAATTTGATCTTGTAGACATTTTTTCTTTCGCGGAATTAAATCTGAAATAATGGTCGTAAGAAATCGAGATGAACACCAAAAGAAAGGAAATTGAATAAAGATTCTTATTCCGGTCGTAGAAATTCGTATTCGAGTCGAAATTGGGAGAATTTGGACAAAAACGACGAACAATTTGTGTGATTCAGTGGTCGTAAACAATTCCCTAACGACAAGGCTCATTGTTGAACTCTCGTAGGAATATAAGGGAAAGACATAAGAAATGTAAGCGGAAGACATTTCATTGCAATGAAACTATTGGTAACATTTGGAAGTTGAAATTCAATGTATATTTTTATAAATAATATCACCCTCTATAATGTTTGTTTAAATATTCGCTTTTTTGAATGAGATTTCGAATGATTAACGATTTCCTTCCAAACAGAATGGAAACTTTCGCCGTCAAAATCGATCCCATTGGAACAATGTACACATACGAAATATCATTTTAACAACCAAATAAACAAATACTCTTTTATAACAGTTAATTAAGTTTTCGTTGCGTACTTTCTGACAGGGGAATTCACTAGTTTTTATATAAACATGTGATGTTCAATTCTTGAATCGCATATTAAGTTTACAGACCGCTTACTTAGCTTAGAGCTCGCTACATTATCTTAAAGTCCGCTTACTTCGCTTAGAGTCCGCTTGATTATCTTAGAGACCGCTTGATTATCTTAGAGACCGCTTATTTCGCTTAGAGTTCGCTTATTTCGCTTAGTGACCATTTATTCTGCTAATAGTTTGCTTATTTTCTAAGAGACTGCTTAGTGCGCTTAAAAGACCTCTTAGTTCGCTCGGAGACTGCTTAATACGCCGAGAGTCCACTTAGAATCCGCTTAATTAGCTTAGAGAACAATTATTTCGCTTAGAGACCAATCTTAAAGTCCGCTTAGTACGCTTTCAGCCTGCTTACGGTGCACTTATTCAGCTTAGAGATCGCTTCGATTCCTCTCAGTTCGCTTGGATACCGCTCATAAACAGCTGCTTACATTCCGCTTAGTAATGTTAGACTCCGTTTCATTCGCTTAGAGACATTAATTTGCATAAATAAAAAGCGAAGATAAGTTGAGCTAAGCTACTCGCAGCGGACTACGCTTTGGCAATCGAACCTGACACTTCTGAATGCACTTAAAGCCAACAGATACGAAGCGGAGTCGAGCGGTAAATTTTGACGTCACTTCTTCTCTCGTCTTCCTAATGTGGTTCGTTCTGAAGCGAAACTTAGCTTCGCTTAGCTTCGTTCTATTCCACTCAGCGCAGTGCCGCTTCGCGTGTCTCTGGAATTACTTCCATTAGATAACTTATTGCAATAGGTGCTCGTTTTGGAGAACTCTTATAACTTCAAGATAAAATCACGATACTTGAATAAAATAAGAATATAAATTATAAATAAGATTCTTCGTTCGGTTTTCTTTCTGTAGTACCTAATGTATCTTAAGTGGAACATCTACGTCTCGTTGAAAGGAATTAATGGATAGGGAGCGAAGAAACCAAAGAATAAAATTTGAAATGTAGAGAAAATCCCGACTTAGAAAATTAATTGAATAGATTTTTTTTTCAAATTCGTCCATATATTGTCTTGCATTAAATGTAATTACATTGAATTTATCAAATTTCTTAGTATTAAATTATATCTCTTCTTTCAAAAGTTTTGTATAAATGGTTACTGATGTATTTTTACAAATTGTTTTCCTTTTCACCCTTTTTTTTAAACGAAAGGGAGTCACTCTTCAATTAAACTAAATGTCTTCTTCGAGTGCTCATTATAACACGAGTATTCGATGCATTTCATATAATGTAGTTTTTTTTAATTCGTGCGGTTCTTTTTTCCAGGGCCTGTTCTCTGTTTAATCTACGGGACCAAATGGGAAAGGTAAGACAATTTTGTTGTCTCCTTATTTTGAAGCAATTGCATCGTAATAAGTATGACAATTAGTATATTATTTATACTAATCGTTCACATTTTTTGGAAATGGGAAGTGGGAAAGAATAGCAATATAATTCGCTTTAATGCATGTAAGAAACTCTGACAGAGTGATTTGTAGGAATTTTAATTCAAGAATCGAAGGTTTCGTTCGGATTTCATAGATTAGCTCCGATTCTAAATTAACAATCAATGTAATTTCCCGGAAAATATGTTTTATCTTCTTAAACGTGAAGAATGCAGTAAAAACTGCGCATTTTCTGCGAAAATTTCCTGTTTTTTGGTTCTGCTTAAAATTCGAGTTAACCTAGTCGAATTTGGGATCTCAACTAAATCTTTCCAAATATCGAAGCAATATTTGAGTTTTTTTTTTGCAATTTACGAAGAAATCGGCGGTAACAGCATTTTTTCAATATTTTCAGTTTTTTGGCTCTATTTTGCTTGAAATTCGAGTAAATCAAGTCGAATTTGGACTCGTTTTCGAGACCTCAATACAATTTTTCCATGTATTGAACATTAGCTTCCATTTTTTGCAACTTACGAATGGTGTGAAAATCGGCCCTTTTTGGGAAAGTTTTAAGTATTATTGCTGCATTTTGATAAAAATTCGAGTAAACTTAACAAAATTTGTACTCGTTTCGAAGATCATAGCGAGATCCTTCTAAATATGAAAGGCTAGGACCAAGTAATTTTCATTTCAGACGGTTATTCCATATTGCCACGAAGTGAAGATTAAGATTAAGATTATATTGATATTATTTCGTAATAATTCCAATTTTAGAAAGACGTTTATACGTTCCGATTCGAGTGGCGTTTGAGCCGAATTTTTCATCATTTCGCTTCGCTTGTTTCCGCTTATTATTGGCATCTCATGATAACCGAACGAATGAGATATTGTTCGCTTTTTTATTTTTTGTTGGAGGCTCTTTCGTCACCTCTTCTTTCCGCCACTGTCTTTCTTTTCTTCATCTCTCCATGTTTTCCTTCTTGTTTGCTTTCTTCGTTTGCCTCTCCTGATTAGGACGGACGCAATTAACGCATACGATTACATTAACTAATACTCGCTCTCTTTCGATGACTGGCTCAATCATACTCTCTCTCTCTCACACACACAGTCACTCATACAATGCACACACTCACTCTTATTTTCTACTCTCAAAGTACGGGTTTTGGTACAGCTAGCAGCATAAAAAAGTTACCACCTAAGATGCAACCAGCATAACTCGAGAAGGGCGAGTCTTTCAGATTCTCTGTTTTGAGCGCGCTTTTCGTCTTCCTCTTTACGTCTGGCACGTTTTGAAGGCTTTTGTGACAATATATATTTTATTAATAATTGCTAAAAGTCATTGCTTTTGCTGCAGTAGAAGCAGTATTGTTTTATGTAAGAATTAAATTCGTATTTCGTTAAATCGGCTCGAATCTCAAGCGTAATTCGCTCTTCTTCATAAAATATTGGACATGAATTACTTTGACTGCTCATATTTCCTACTAACATAAAATATTCCATCAATGCAGATTTAAAATGGAATTGGTTATTTCATTTAATTCTCCACATGCCCGCAGGATGAACGTTTTCGTAAAGCTTATGATACTATAATTAAGAGAATATGAACTACTGTAAATTAGGTCAACGGAAGAAGGGGAAATTAAAAAAATGTAATAAGAATAAAATGGAGTAATAATTAAACAATCCCTGCTATTACAAATAATGATATGTGATAGTGGAACTCAAATAGGAAATAAGTTGCTAGTTTTCATTGAAAACGATTTTGTGAAAGTCGCCAAGTTGTTTGGACGCCATTTACATTTGCAGGGAATTTTGATTTAAATAATTTAAATAGTAGCACACTTTATACTATATGTGAGATAGGCCAGTATAGGTCAATGTCCTCGCTATAATCTCGCAATAATCTTTTCGCCATCGGGCTGCGAAAATCATTATCGTTGAGAATAGGGTCATGTTGTGCCGTATTTCGTCATGTAAATCACAGCTAAGGAATATATCTAACTAGCTGAAGCGCCCGTTGATTCTCAACGGGGAATATAGAAGTAGATTAAATTCAAGTTGCCGGTCGTGCAATGCGTAAATTCCCTTTAGAATAAGGTCTAAAATCCCAAGCTATTCTTACTGTACAGGAAAATTCATGAGCTCGGGTCAACAATTGCATTGATCGTGAGAAGGATTGGCTGTTTACAACCTCAACAATTTTGGATAATTCAAGCGTATTTTATCAAAATTCTCCAAATTTCGATTTGGAAACAATATTCCACGATCAAAATTAGAACATTCATTTATTTTCCTTTCTTTTGCTTCTTGTTTCGACTCCGCACGACTAGTCTTCTGTTTTAATTCTTCAAAAGAAATATAGCCTGCTACCGATTAAAGTGAAGATTAGATTTATTCTGTATGGAAACCCATCTGAGCGATCTTGGTTCGAACCCAGCAAAATTATCGAATTAAATTGAGAAAGTACGTCCTTCCTGGACCCAGAAAACACGTACGCAAAGTTTGACGCGAATCTGGCAAAAGGTTTATACGAAAATCAAAGACACACAATCTCCTGACTGTAATTACGTACCTGCAATTGCTGGTTACCTTCTAACAGAAAATTTCTCGTTATCCATGTAATATATCGTACTCTTCAATCATCAGCTTTATGGGCCTAAAGTCCACGAGTATTTTTACGGGATAAAGCATGAGCTCGGATTCAACAATGGGATCGGTCGTCAGGGGGATGAGTTGTTTACAGCCTCGAATTTTCACGAAAGTTTTGTATATTTTACCGATATTCTCGCAAATTCTAATCGAAAGTAAGATTCCACGACCAAAATAAGAATCTTTATTCAATGTTCTTTCTTTCGGTGTTTGTCTCGACTCTGTACGACTATTTCTTCTAATTTAATTCTTCAAAAAAAATAAAGCCTGTAACCGATAAAAGTGAAGCTTACGTGTATTCCTTATGAAAATCTATCTGAGCGATCTTGGTTCGAACCCAGCAAAATTCTTGAATAAAAATGCGACAGTACTTCCTTCCTGATATAAATGGACACGTATGTAAAGTTTGGGACAAATCGGGCAAACGGTGTACACTCTAATCCAAGACAAACAAACCCGCAAACACACAAACACACAAACCCACAGAATTTCTGCTTTATATATATAGATAATTATTGTCTATACAGAGTTATATTCTTGAAGGATACTCAGCCGAGGGCTCCGGTCGTTTAGGACTTACTACTATCGAACCTGTAGTCTTTTAACAAACCGCTTTATATTGTATGTGCGTACATTTCTTTTGAATAATTAAATCACAAGGACTAGTCGTGCAGAGTCGAGTCAAGCACCAAAAGAATTGAATAATATACTTCTAATTATTTAATTCCTTTCATTTACACCTTCTCCGTAATAAATGTTTAAATGCTAAAACGATTAATAATTTCAACATTGGAAAAAGGTATGAACCAACAATTTTAGACATAACAACTCCAATTTTAAAATACGCACGTAATGCACTCATGCATGAATAATAAATTTAAATCTGCTACTAAGGGTTTCAGCGGTCAGTTCCCTTGGGTGCTATTTCTGCTCTCCGTGTTTTGGTCTACATAACAGTATATGAGTGCCATTCATACTGGGCTTCTCAACGAAACAAAGGTAGCTTCTCCGTGGGGGTGAGAGAGGAAAGAGAAAGGGTCTTCATTGGAGCGGTCACAGGTTACTTCTGTCTTTAGTCGCTTCAGACCGTCTAATATTCGAGGTGGGGTTTTGCATGAGAGCGAGAATTGCTTGAAGATTCATTCTTAGTTGTGGACGGAAAGATAATGAAAAGTTCGTCGATGAGGGAATATGAATGGGGTTACAATTAATTACTTATATATTTTTTACATAAAGCATGGAGACGATGATAGGAAAATAAACAATGGGGATACGGAAAATTTTATGCTTACTAAGAAGAGAATGCTGATTCTCTTCAACACTAAGGCATACATCTAAGAAATGTAAAGATAATATGGTAAACCGGCTCAGAAATTATGTGCACAGATCCTGGGATGTAGGCTGTTTATAAGATTGAGAAGATGGTTCAATTACAAGATTGAGAAAACGATTTAAGCTATTTTAAGACAACATAATGCAGGTTAGAAGGTGACCGGAAAAATATTTTTTCAATGGTTCTGCCAATGAGAATGTAAATGAGATCAAACCTTTCAAAAAAGTTCCGACTTTTGTGGCAGTTTTCAAGTTTCATTTTCCTTACCTACTGCATTTGGTGTTATGTGAACTCACTTCTAAAACGTTCATTTACATCCAAAATTCATAAACCATTAACGATAGACCTATCATAGTCGAAATTATTTATTATCACTGTAAATTTATTTTGCTTTGAAAATTAGTAGGATATAATCACGTAGGCATATAAGAATATGCATACAATGTGCATACATTCATGCATATAATTAGAGCTTCCGCCAGTTAATCCTACATAAATGTCGAGCAATTCACACATTTAAATTTCTGCATCTTCAAGATATCGTAAATGTCTTCCTTATCTTTAAACCAAGAAGTTTTAAGGAAGAATAGGCGAGGCCCATGAAACCAGCATTAAGATTCAGCAGTAATAGATTCTCCTGACAATAAGAAATATTTCCCAAGAAGGGAAGCTTTACCCATCTTATTTAAGAGTAATTATGGGTAATAAGTATGAGATGTCAGTATTTCTAGTGCTGTATCTGATAATGGCTGATGGACTTAACTGGCCTCTCATTAAAAAAAGGAAAGGGAAAATACGAAGCCTAAATTTTAATTATTAAACGGCTTTTACCGATGTAAGGCCAACTCAGATTGATTACGCCTGATTTAGTAGTTTTACTAAATGTAATTTCCGTAAAAATATAGTCATTGCTGAGCGACTATAAGAAATGGCGGAAATAACTAAGGACAAAGATTCACAATTTCTTATATAACGCTGTTTCACAAAGTAACGGCTTCTTCAATCAATTTGACTATAAGGAAATTATTCAGAGAACTAGAACCAAAGAAAGCTACATCCATTGCGAAGGAAATTGATTACAATCATCGGGAAGGGGTAATCTGAAGATTATTGATATTCTGGGCAGGCAGACGTTTAGAACTAGTTCCCCTTAGTGGATAAAAGAAAGTTTAATTAAATATTGTGACCGGGTGTAATCGTCAAAATTCCGTAAGCTACGCGTATAATTTTATCATTGAAAATCTTCAAGGGATCTGAGAAGAGCCCACAAGCGCTGTGAACGGTCTCCCAGACTGCCCATGTCTCGGACCGTCTCTGCTTTCAGCAGTAGAATTAAACATATATTAACCATAGAAAGATCACTCCCGTAGAAACTTAAGTTTCGTAAAATGCCAATTCCAATATTACGTTCTCGATATTTACATTCAACTTTTCAGGCTTTTTTCGCTATTTCTTCTAACCAATGATTTTCATAAACTTTCGGGATATCCTTACAAATCAATCAACAATAAAACGGGAAAATTTAAGAAATAGGTATTTGCGAAAACTAGCGTTCCTTTGGTTCTTTTTTATTACTATCATTGGATGTATAGGGTTTTCAATTCTTTTATTCCATTAAATGATAGACACAGTTATTAGTTTCGTAGATTTTAAGAACCTTTAAAATTAATATAAAAAACACCAGAAGCAAGTGAATACATTTTTTCTCTCAGTGTTGATGATATCCAAAACGTTAAACTCATCTTGATTCACTTATAAAATTTGCTAGTATATCTCACCTGGTTTATAAAATACTTAATAAGGATGTCATTTAAATACGTATTTAAACTCAATTACAATCGTCATTACTGTAACACACACGCAATAACTTGCCCATTCTATGTCGAGTACTAAAAACTCATAGCTCTAGCTAAGTCTTAGGTTTGGTTAGACCTCGATTAAACCATTGTCATGCAAAAGTGGCAGATCTACGGATAGCGGTCTTATCATTTTCCATAACTGATAAAATAAAAGATGGTTTTCTTAAAATACTGAGAACTTTAAAATAAACAAATTTTAATACTCTTCGGAGTCGATTCGTGGATTAATAAATAGCTAAAAATACGAGAGAAGTAACTTTTGAGAAATAAAATTTCGAGAATTTTACCAAAAGGACTTCCACCGCTGGCCTTTTACTACAGTATTTACTAGAAGCCATTACTTTGAAACGATAAGGAATCCATGGATCCAATTTTTAGGACAGTGGTTTCATCAAGCGATTTATGATTATTTTCATTTAATCCACATCAGATAAACAGTGAGATCTCGTAAGTTTTAGGTCGAAGAACATACAATTTTCTAATCTGATGCTCTGCAGGTCCCACCTTATGAAGATTTATTTCTTCGAGTCATTCTTCTAATTGCGAGCTAAAAATTAAACATATATCAGAGAAGGCTAGCGAACACATTATTTTAGATAACATCAAAATGAATCAAGCAAATTGTAACCCAAATACTCTTCTCCCAACGAGAAAGTTTTTCCTTTCCATTTCCCTTTGGCAACGGAAGGATTATCTTGCCCTTCTCCCCCACCTATTTCGTTTTGTCCTGTTTAACAGTTTTCCCGGAATTCTGCCCTTTCAGCTGCAGGTCACACTTTTGTTCCTTCTCATTCTTTCTTCTTTTTCCAGGCACACGCCATATGGAGGATCGCGTATTTATGTAAATGTTGAAGATAGTGCTAGTAAGCGTCGGAGCTAATTGTGTGAATTTTTCTACAGTGTTGTTATAAGGATAATTTAATTTTACAAATTAATGGATTATACAATCTATAGTAGTCACGAGAGTAAGGGGAAATGGTAATCTAGAAAAGAATATTCGTGATTTAAATCAATCGAATGAGTTTTAACTTTGAAGAACTCCATAGGTAACTAAACACAAGGAAATAAATAACTTTGTCAAAGTTATACGACTTTCTGTGTGGAAGTTTTGGAACTTTTATTTCCTTGTGTTTATTCCTTAGTTGTTTCTCTTGATAATAGAACGATTTTCAATTGGGAAAGTTAAACGAAAGGTTTCTAAAAGCAATCAAATTATAGTGATCCACCGAATCATGCACATATCTTATATATAAAAATTCAGCCTGCGTATGTTTGTGCCCGCAAAACTCGAAAACCACTCGGTCGATTGACTTGAAATTTTTACAGAACATTTCATTCTAATATTTATACGAAATATAAAATACGAAAGTATTTCTATTTAAAAAATGGTGACACTTCGTCCTTGCTTCGATCCCAGACGAGTCTAAGCATTTCCGTAAGAAATGCACGTAAAGCTCATTTTTGTCGCTGCAGACTTCATTTCTTTTGCAAAATTAAATTAAAAAGAATGGTCACACGAGATTGAGACGTAAACCAATAGCAGAGAAAAGGAATACAAAACCTTATTTTGGTCATGTATTATTGTTTTCGAACTGAATTTTCGAGATTTTACTCGGAATACTCGAATTTTTTTGTAAATTTTGTGAGTATAAACAACCGGTCCCCCTGACAAAAATGCCATTGTTGAATCCAAGATCCAGCCTTGTGGCCTATTTAGAGTTAAGAAGAAGAGAAAAGTTGCTGGTTTCGTTCACATTGATAAGCATAATAAATCGTTGGAAGTGATTTAAATGATCAATTTTCGAAAAACAAAATGTGAGTTAATTTGATGCCGAATGTTGTATTCAGTGAAATTCATTTGTACTGTTTTGGAAATGATTTGATAGTCTGTTATCGAAAATCAAAGTGAGTGATTGCTGCATTCAATTCGATTCATTTCTTTAGTTATTTTCCAGTTGGTCGTCGTCAAATACAATAGTACGCGTTAACACATCACATGTTGCGGCAGATAATGGATAGTAGTAAATGATTTTTATATAAATAACGAAAATTCTCCATCCAAACGCGAGAGCCGAGCTAGCGTAACGGACCATGTTCTTTTCTCTCCCTCCCTTCTCGAGAGAAAGGCTCGCCGGCCCGAAATTTGGACTTAGAATATCTTGGTGGGTCAGGGGTGGTAACTTTTTTTTGCTGTTAGCTGTACATTGGAAAAATGAAACACACGAAACGAGAAAACAGGAATCATACAAACTTCGAAACATATCCTCATTCTCATATAAAGTGTCCACAGACCATATCAATACAGTCATTGTAAATATAACAGTATTCTCACATAGTATTATACATGATTTCACTAAATTAAATTTAAAATAGTATTATTACTATCATCAAATAAACACTTGCTGTTAGAAAAATACTAGGCGGCATTGTCGGTGTCATAAAATGACTTTCAGAGGATCACAAATCTGAATATACGCACACGGTTGCAACGAATGAGAAAATATCACAAAATCATTCGAAAAATACAGCTCCCAATTTGTACAGCATTAATTATTAATGATGCTTAAATATCTGAAGTATTCTCAAGAAAAACCGAGTTTAATACATTGGGAAAATAGAACACACACAAGAAACCAAATGTTGAAATTTTACGCATTTCCCTCCTCCCAACGTCCTCCCAATCAACATACGCTGCAAACGAGTGTGAAATTATTAAGGGCGAATGAAAGCGAGAGACGCAAGAAAAAGATACGATATGAAAAACAAACAATAAGCACAGCGCTCATTTAATGATCACTCGATTATCAAGGCAGAATATAAAATAATGGAAAATCTGGAAAAAAGTTTTTATGCCCTGCTTCCACTGCCAGCGAACCCCTTCTTGTCTTCCGCCTTCTCTCTCTCTTGCTCACTCGTCCACCCAACTGACCTCTCCTTGTCTTTCACTGCGTCGTCCCCCGAACTCACTCACCCTGAGTCACTTTTTCTTCACGCCCTCGGGTCTTCAAAAACTAACCACCAAAAAAACAACACGATAAGCGTAACACGTTCGAATACAGTAACCGGAAAATGTCCAAATACCAAAAAAATCATACAGCCATAATCAGAACAACACAAATAAAACAACTATCACAAGAAACAAATACCACAAATTACACGAAAAAAATAAGAACGGGGAATTCCGTTACAATACACAGATACTAACACTATCATCATTGGAAAAGATTGAATTTATACACACAGAGGCATAAATACTTTATGATATCTTTCTACTCATCATTTTTGATGAGAAGTTTTTTTAATAATTCAAAAATAAGATTTTACTTTAAATATAATTCAAGATACGCATCATTTGTCCTGGGTTCGACACCAGGTGTCTCTGCAATCAGAAGTTGATCCGATTTTTAGGAATTATTTTGAAACCTTTCCAAAAAATATAGAAACTTGAAATTCGGCATATAGATAAACATCATAAATTAAATTCTGAAACATATTTTAGATTTCCAAGATCGTCCTTGGTTCGAATCCAGAGAGCCATTTAAATTCGTGAAACTTAGAACGTCTTTTGAGGCAGCTGTAGCCCATATTTCTGCTTGAATTTTCACACATAGTTAGAGATGGTGATCTTCTATTGTGCTGCTTAGTGAGTATCACCAGAAAGACCCGGGTTCGATGCCAGACGATGGAATTTCGGGGAATTTTAAGAAAAATTTCAATCCATTTTTTTCTTTTGATCGCCGTCCCGATATGATGCCGACATGAAAATAGTGTTTCGATCTGCTTGCAGTATGCAAGCAACATTTTACTCGTATATATATATAGGTATATCCGGAGAAACGTCTATATATAATAGATATATATATATATACACTGGGGATCAAAAGTCTAAGCATGTTCCACAAGTGCCACCGACTTGAAATTTTTACGACATATTGGCCATGACGTGTAACCTCCAGGAAAAAGCCGACTTTGAACCACGGTGTCATGGGTTCGATTCCAGAAGGTCCCAAAGTCGTGATTTTGTCCATAAGAATACATGGCGGGGATTTTCGAAATTTTTTTTGAGGCACTTCCCGGAAAAGCAGAGAGTTGAAACTCGATGGACCGCTAGATGCCGTACATAGCCAACGAAAATCGGAAATACATCTTCGAATATGGTCCTTGGTTCGATGCTAGGCCGGGGCAAAAATCGGCCGTTTAAAATGCATTGCGGCGATTTTTAAGATTTTTTTTGAACCCTTTTCCGATGGCATAGAAACTTGAAATTCGGCATGGCGTTAGATATTATAATTATATTTCATAATCAAATTTTACATATTCCCCTATGGTCCTTGGTTCGATCCCAGAGGGCCATTTGCATTCCTCAATGCATTTCTTATGGAGATTACGGAAACACATTTTAGGTGCTTCCCGTTATTATATCTACTTGAAACTTTGCATAAGATAAGCTTAAGTCATTACTAATCAAACTGTGAATTCACAGCTATCAATGTTTCCTGGTTTCACCACCAGGCGTCTCTACAATCCGTATATGATCCGATTTTTAATAATTTTTTGGAACCATTTCCCAATTATATAGAAACTTGAAATTCAGCATACAGATAGAGATAATAGATACATTTCAGGAACATGTTCTAGATTCCCACGGTCGTCCTTGGTTCGAATCCAGAGAGCCATTTACATTCGTGGAAAGTAGAACGTCGTTTGAAGCAGTTGTGGCAAATATTTCTGCTTGAATTTTCACACATAGTTACATATAGTGATCTTCTATTGTGCCGCTTAGTGAATTCACCAGGCAGACCTGGGTTCGATGCCAGACGCTAAAATTGAAGCGAATTTAAAGAATATTTTCAATCTTTTTTTTTTCTTTTGAGAACCGTCCCGATATGATGCCGAAATAAAATAAATAAATAATATTACCGATCTGCTTGCAGTATGCAAGCTACATTTTACTCGTATATATATATATATATATATAGATTCTTGAAAGTATGTCTGTATTCAGATTCTGGTAGACCATTTCCTACTTGGTTCGTTCTGTATATATTCATCTATGTTGGATTTTTGTTTATTTTTCTTCTATTTTTATTTCGTATAGACATGTATATTTATTTTAAATTTGCTACATTCTTTGTTTGTCGCTTGTATTCACTTTAAATGGTCTCGAAACTGTTTCTGAAACTTTCTATAAATAAATTATTTAAATTTTAGTTTTATGTGTAAGAGAAGGAGACTTTACGCGGGATTTTATAGTATATCACAATCAATGACATAATTCATGATCGCTGATACCTCAACCGTTTACATAACCTTGGTAGTTTCATTGGCATGAAGGACATCATAGTGATTTTAATGCATGTTTTATGTATCTTACATATTTATTTATCGTATCAAAAACAAAATCGACATTACATGGATTTATAAAAAATAACTAGAAAATAACGTAGGAGCAAAGGGAAAAAAATTCTTCCCTATCCCAAAATACTACAATAAGTATTCCAGTCACCAAGATGAGGTACAATTACATTCAATTACAACAGCCTTAGGAATGAAAATGACTTTGCTTTTTTCCAAGTTGAAGGGGAATATGGGACGGAAATGCAGCTATTGAACAAGTTTGTTAACAAATCGAGCGCGAAAGGTGAAAGAATGAAATGCTTTGGCATGCGATTGGTGATTGCGTCTTTGAGTCCGGAGTGCATTTTTTAATTTTTCACGATGTTTTTGATTTCGGATGAGTCAAATTATGGGACAAACGAGTTAGGCGTGAATGCAAGGTTAATTAGAGCAATTTGGACTATTTTTTCGTGAGGTGAGATGAGGTTATTTTCCGTATTTGCTGCGTGGACAGAGGCTAGAATATTGGCTTTTGTTTGGGGATCGAAATGCAATTTTTCGTCTTTTTTTAAGTGGTGGCGGAAATTTTGAAGTATTTTTAAGTGATTTCGCTAGTTTCCAGATGGAATCGTCTTCAAAACTTGATTCGGAGAGCCGACGAACCCAATGCTGGTAATTCCATTTTTAAATTCTTAATTAACCTCCCTTTTTAAGGCCTTATAATTTGAATAATCAACGGGATTGTGGGAGATTCTCCATTTCCTGAAACAGCCGTTGCGTAGTGTGATTTTTCTACCGAGTGGTATTGGAATTCTGAAATGATTTGCGTCAGTTATGGGGCTTGAAAAAGTGCGCGTTGCACTATTTCGGGCGGTGAAGTTTGTGAGGAGGGAGATGTGGTTATCTATTGACGCGATTGACGGGGCTTCGAATGAAATGATGGCTGTCAATGATGAAGTTGGTGAATTGCTCCCAGTTTGTACTAGTTTTGCATGGTGAGAAGAAGTATGATGATGCAGAGAGAGGGAGATTGATGGGAAGATGCTCTGATGAGAGAGCATTCACCGCTTGAACTGTGGGATTGAGATTAAGGTTTCTTGTTACTGCGAAATTTAAAATGTCCATTGATCGGGGGGCAACGTAGGTGAGCTTGTTAGGCGAATGAATTTTAATGATTCCTTTAGGTGAAAACTGACGAAGTGCAAAGCCGTTCTTATTGCTTTTATGCGCTCCCCAATCGCTATGCTTAGCATACCAATCCCCTGCAAAAATCGATGGAGTATCAGAGGTGAAAAGAGTTGATAAATCCTTGGGATCGAATGGTATTATTAATGACTTAGGAAAGCAACGACTGCAAATATTTAGGGGTAACTTTCACAAAAGATTTGCAATGGGGGCCGCACATCAGTAGCACAGTGAACAAAGCATATAGAGCGTTGCATTTTCTAATGAGAGTTTTAGGAGAAGGTAGCTCAAATTCCAAAGAAATAGCATATACATCTTTAGTTAGGCCCATTTTAGAGTACGGTGCTACGGAATGGGATCCGCATCAGTCGGGACTCATTAAATAAATTGAAATTGTGCAGAGAACGGCAGCGCGTTATGTCCTTAGGATTTTTGAAAGGACTTCAAGCGTTTCTAAAATGATAGAAGAATTGGGGTGGGAGTCTCTTGAAGGGAGAAGAATTATCAGTAGATTAGGAAGCTTGTATAAAGCATATAGTGGAAAGTCAGCATGGGCTGGTATTAGCGGCAGGCTGAAAAAGCCATCCTACTACGGCAGAAAGGATCGTAGGTTTCAGATCGAACCTATGCCTCAAGAGGACAAACGTAGGCAAATATTCGCTTTGTAATCGCTCTATTGAGCAATGGAATGCCCTACCTGTAGATTTTATTGAACCATTCCCTTCAAGTGTACACTACTCTAAGGCGAAGATGAGGAAGAGTTTCAGTGAAAAACGCTCTTGACGATGTTTTATAGATAATATGGGATTGTCGTAAAAGTGTGTTCTGTATATATTGCGTGTTATATATTGTGTATTTATGTATTTGAGTGTAAGGCCACCGGACTGTTGTCCAATTGCGACGTATATATTTAAATATTACGGGGCCGTAATCTGAGTGGATGTTGATTGCTTAATTTCCTGTCTGAATTTGGATGCCTATTGAATCGAATGAAGGTGTGATGAAGGAAATGGCCGGGCTTATATGGGGAAGAGGGGTTCTGATTGGCAGTGGATTCTCGGAGATTTTCCGAAGGATCGGTTGCCATGTCTTGTTGAGGTTGTAACCGCCATCTCTATTTATGTTGTTCTTTTCGATTTGAATTTCAATGGACTCTTTGTTGATTCGGTCCCAAAATCGTGGTGCCTTTTATAAAACTTTAGTGTCTTCAAGTTTCATCTCGTGTCCAAGCAGTGCTCCGCGATGGCAGATTTCTCGGGTTGCTTGAGTCGGATATGTTCTTTGATCCGTGTTTCAATTGTCCTGCCAGTCTCTCCAATAGATCCTGCTTCACTCTCGCAGGGTATACTCCAGGTGTTTTGAGCTCCATCCGGTCCTTCGACAGTTGAGTCCCCAGTTTAATTGGCAGCTCATGGATGGTCCGTATGTTGTGATTTCCTCGATATTGTTCTACATACAGCATAGGGAATGCAGGCCGTAGCCTTGGGTTTTTCTTCTTCTCCTTTTGGTTCTTTACTCTTTCCCTGAACGGCCCTTTTAAGGGCCACGTTTACTTCCCTCAGAGGATGACCATTTTGAAGAAAGGTCGTCTAAGTTCGTCTCCAATGCTGTCTTCGTCCATGTGCTCGGTCCCGATTTTTCAATGGAGGATATCTATACGTTTTCCAGGTGTTTTTCATGCACGTGGGTGATTTGGAGCGTAAATTTGAATGCCACGGTCCAGTTGAAAAGTTTCGCTCCCGCCATTTCTATTGCATCCCAAAGACTGTTCAATCTTTGTGCCTTTTTAGGGGAAAATTAGACACAATCTAATCCTTTCTTTTGTTCGAGAACGAATCTCGAGATTTTCCCGAGATCCATTGGTGTTCTATACAATCTAATGTTTGAAAAATTACACTTGGAAATTGTTATTTTGGTTCGTTAAATAAATATATATTTATTCCGTTTTTATTTCTTGCAGGATATTGAAGCAGTCTTAACTTCTAAATGGCACATCAACGGTGAGTACGCAAATATTCCTATTCTCATCTCATTGAAGAACTTCCTTCTCATTGAGCACATTACACTTGACGTGGGTGTTTACGATTAACATTATATCAAAAAGAGCATTGGTAATATTCCCAAAATTTTATTATTTCATGGGTTTGATATTTTTCCAAATTTCTCATTTTAATAATTTTGGCCGCACTCTCAATTGGCCAACTAAAACATTTCACTCTCAATAATCGCCATAAATCTCGGACTGAGTGTTTGTTTTAATGGTCAAACATACACGCTTGTTGTTGTGTTGATTTCACTAGATTGGTTCCATTGAAACATCCACTTATTTATCAGAGATTGGATAAAACAGCTATTGGAAAATTTATAGCAAAAATTAGCCCCTTAAACGTTTCTCAAATTCCCTTTTGTAGCTCATGCTATTTAAATGAATTGCCATATCTTCGATTAACGTTACAAAGAGAATTTTTCATCGTTAATTGAATATTTTTACCTTCCGCTTTTTATCATTATTTGAAATAACATAGGTGTATTATAATCACTGTTGATCATATACTAAGATCATATGATGGCATTTACACCATATCTTTTAAAAGTTACATTTATTTGCCATCATCTACTTGTTTTTTATTTTAATACTCGCAGAAGAGCCCGTTGATTGTCAAAGGGGAAAGTTTCAGAATTTAAAAACATTTCTTAAAAGAATGCTTTTATTTAAAAAATCCAATATGTCGCATTTTAAAAATGAGGTAATGGGAAAATATGGGCTACCCCTATTTTTTTAATTAATGAAAATAGTATTACTTTTAATTTCACTTAGAAATAGCAAAATATAAGAGCAAAATGGAAATATCTTTTATTAGCCACCTGAATGTTAAAATGTATTCGTTAATCGGTTGGATCTTTTCAAAAGCATCAAAATGAGTCTTCAAATATATGGTTATGCCCGATTTTTACGCCAATTATAGCGATTATGGTAACACGAAACATAACTCTGAAGTTTGCGGGATCGGGAGAGAGGCAGTGAAAACACATCAGGGAAAGTGTTACTGAGAGTGAAGGAACGGCATTAATACGGGGTGAACTAAACTTCTACTGGAATATGTCAGAAATAGTTACAAATGGCGTCGAACATACGTATTGCTGTGACATCATCTTCGAAATTCCTAACGGATCCATAGCAGCGTAAAGATGAGGCGAAGAAAGGACAGAAACAGCCATCTGTAGTCGCTTCTTGCAAACGCTTTTAAATTTCACATTCGCGCATTGTGACGTCTATGGTGACGTAGTTTGGCGGAAGAACTTAAACTAGAATAGGTATTAGAAAAATAACGCGAGATGGCTCTTAAACGCATTGAATCGTGGATCCACTTTTGCGAATTTCTTTCGATAAGGATCTCTTAAGAAATATCACAGAAATATGAATTTAGGCGCGATTTATTAACAACTTTATGGAAATCATTATGAGACTTGCGTCACTATAAAGACCCTAATTTCATGCCCCTCTTTACTCCTCCCTATGGGTATGCTCACAGCCTCAAAGGTGCTCTCGGAAACTTCGGAGTGAAGTGAGATACACAGTGTGGAAAGAAAGGAAAGTAAAATAAAGGAAAGAAAGAATGAATTTATTTTCCAGTATTTGGCAGGTAACTCTGCCGGTTATTATATCGATGTGAATTTTCTGATTCATCGATACGTGGCCATTTCCATTGAAGGATGCCACGTACTATGGTCATTAGCGCGGCGTGATGACGAAACTAATATTTTTATGGAGATTGGTAAATTTCTCTACTCAATCATATTCGGGAATGTTCTTTTACATTTAATTTCCTCTTGTAGACTTCTAAAAGTGGGCCGAAAAACAGTATTTTTTAAATCCAATTTGCGCTCTGCGTTAATGTTCTGTAATGATATGAAATTACGACATGCAACTTTTTTTCAGAATCGGATTATATTTACGAATGCCTCCCGAGCCGAGGAGTTAAAAATTTGCGAAAATGAGAAACGAACACTTACGGAGTCAGAGGTGTTAGTTTAAAAGATCTGCATTTTACTTGGTAGCGACTTAATTTCATCGAATTCCGTTTCTGAGATTTTAAGTTAATTGGACGCAATTTTTTCCATTTTCGGAACGTCGTATGTGTGATTGCGGGCGCTCTGATGTGAAAACTATTTGCCGTATCAATACCATAGATTTTAATGTTTTCCTAACAGCTTGTTTAATGTCTGGTAACATTTTTACATGCATCGGTTGCAACAACCGCACCGAAAAAAATAACGCTAATTACTTTTACAATTACAATGTCATAAATTGTGTTTTCTAATCGTACATTCGTGACAACAAATATGATGTTTTTGTCTGTCAAATTCTTCCATTGATACAAAATTTGTCTTTATCTATGACTTTTTAAGGACCTTTCCAGCTGCCTTTCGGATTGTTGAAAGTGGTGACCTTGGCTCTAATTTCCTAATCGACTGCTTTTGCGTATCGTACGCGTAAAAGTATTAATTTTTGAAAAGATTCGTTCTAGCATCTATTTCCCTAATCTTTCTGGCAGTTTCAGAATATATAACAGGGGTCGCATTGTATAGGTTGCATCATCTGAGAATGTAATTTCTCTGATTGTATTTATTTAATTCATGCTTTCTATTAATATTCTATCTTCTGAAAACATCCCATCCCGTACCCTGACTCATTTTATTTGTATTACATTAGTAACTATCACTTCTTTATCGTAGAGTGCCGAAAATCACGATTTTCACCATAGAGATACATTGCGGGATATTCGAAAATTTTTTCGAGGCACTTCCCGGAAAAGTAGAGAGTTGGAATTCGTGAGATGCAGTGCCTTGCATATCCAACAAAAACCGCAAAGAAATCATCGAAGATTTCGTTCGACGATAGGTCGATATCCTTGGCTCGACGCTAGGTCAGGGCAAATACACTCCCATTTAAAATGCATTGCGACGATTTTTTAAATCATTTCCCGATATGACGGGAACTTGAAAATGTAGATAGAGATCTTAAATATATTTTTTGTACGATTTATTCTTTCTCGCTGATAGTCCTTGGTTCGATCTCAATTTCAAATTGGAGGTTGTACACAACTCATCCCCCTGACGACCGATCCCATTGTTGAATCCGATGTGTTATCCTGTAAAAATACTCGAGGCCCATAAAGCTGGTGATTAAAGAGATATATTACATGGACAACGAGATATTTTCTGGAGGAAGGTAACGATGAATTGCCGGTACGTGATTACAGTCAGAAAGGGTAGAGATTTCCACTTTACCGATGAGGGAAGTTAGATGTCTTGTATATATAGAAAGTGGAAATTCTGTGGGTTTGTCTTCGTTTATCTTTGGCGGGGTCTCGTAATATCGAGTTGATAGAGTTTATATTTTACTAGAATATGTGGTTTAATATAAAGAATTCTTTCTTTGGAAATTTTTTCGTCTTATAATCTTAGTTGGGAGAAGGTATACAGTTTCGCGGGGAAGGTAACCCAAGAAATATCGAAAGCCAGAAAATTATTAAAAATATTTTAGTTTTTTACCACGGTTTTAATAGAAATCGAGATGAAATATGAATTTTTTACTATATAGATTTTTTATATACCCTATTCAGTTTCTTTGGCCGTAACTTGTTAGAAAATGAGATTAAATACACAAATTTTGACTCATTTTAAAGCTTATGCGGAGAAGAAATTTCAAAAAAACATCGATATCCCGAAAACATTCGGAAAAACATCCTCCTTTGGCGTAATGTGTTCTCTTTTCGTATCTCTCGTTGCGCCGTCGAATTTCATCTTGGCTGGTTGTAATTTGAAGAGCGATCTAGGCGTAAGCGTATGTCCCCTAATGTCACTCTTAACTCAATTTCTTTCGCGCTACGGGGCGTTCTACTTATCTAGTTTTCACCATAGTTGATAGCGAGGAGGACGTTTGTCCCTTCCCTAAGGTACGCCCAAAGGGCCCAAGGACTTCCTCACAGTAAGGTTGGATGGTATGTAAGTTGGTACGCCTTATGTTGCTCTCCGTTTTTTATTCCAGGTTTACTTTAGCAATATTAAAATTTATATCAATTTAGCGCCTTATCTCGTCCCTCCATAGTCGGTTTTGCCGAGTCCCTAAGGCATTCCATTTGAAATTTTGGTTTTAATTATATTTTAAACTTGTTTCTAGTATTAACTTATTCAATTAAATTATATATTTATTTTCTTTTAAATTTTTCGATCGCGATCTTTTAAACACGTTTTCTGCCGCGAATTTCAAATTTTAATTGTAAATTTTACCTTTTCTAACTCATTTGTCAAATTGTTTCTTGTTCTTCATTGTGTATTTTAATTCTTGACTTTCTTTCGTATTTTTACCTATTTATTAATCATTTATTTCTTTAACTTCGACCGAGTCAATATAACTTGTTTCTCGCGAATTTTAAATTTCTAATTGAATTTTCTGACCTTATTGTAGATATATCTTGTTTATACTTTGTCTTCCCATCTTTTATTTCGGATATATTTATTGATTGTATTTGTGGTTTCTCCTGTGCCTCTAAACCGTGTTTTAATTTCTGACGCAGCTCAATTAGTGTTTTTTAAAATTGTACGTAGATTTGTATTTATTTGCGTTTTTTCGCCTATTTTACCTTTAATTCAATCACCTGACGTTATTTAAACTTAACTGTGTGGCAAAACTCCGCTGCTACAATTGATTTTAACTGGGTTTTCAAACTTTTAACTCACGGAATTTTAATTAAATTATTTTCGTCAACTGTTTCTTTTAACTTTAATAATTGCTTCTTTAAACGAATGTTTTACCAGCGCCTCATTGGTTTTTTAAAATAATTGTCTGCCTCACTAAACCTGAATTTCAGTTATTTTTAATTCTATCCTCTCAATTTCTTAATAACTAAAAATGAATATGGCCGAATTAGCTAATGACGGAAACGACAGACCAAATCTCGATTCAAAAGGAGGAAAGAGTGACGGCCGGTCGCCGCGCACCAGAAGTTCTTTCGAATTTCCAAGCGAAATAATTAATTCATCAAACAATAGAGACAGCCGCGATTGCGAAACGGTGTCCCGCCCGTCTCGGCGATCCAAGGTCTCACGTGCCTGTGTTGTTGTCACCTGTCGCGGTTCTGAAAAAAAAGACAAACAACCAAGTGAATTCTTTTAACAAGGACGTCACCCCTGCCATGGAGCGCGGCCCAAAACAAAGCAAGCGGAACTCGCCTGAAAGAATTCCCGAAAGACCTATTCACGAAAAATGAAAGTAATGGGAAAAATAGAAAGGGCCATAAGAGCCAGAAGTTAAATCCACCCTTCCCTCCCTTCGGTTTCCTTGAAAACTAATATTAGCGTCGGGTCGCTTTCAAATGGGGTCAAGTCGCCTGATTTATTTGCCGGCAGCCGAGGATCACCGGGCGGCGAACCCGGTACCGCTGCGGCCTCCCCCTAACAGTCAAAATAGCGCCGATGCGCTGAAGTTTGCCGCCCGCCCCCGCCGCCCCCCGAGGCGACCAGCTGCCCGAATGAGGCCCAAGCAAAAATCATTCAAACGCACCCCAAACCTCTCCCTCAGAGAGGAAGGGGGCGTGGCAGTAATGAAAGAAAGCTAGAATCGATTCTAGGTCCAGTGATGGAGATTGGCGCCCGGTGGGGTCGGACGTGGCCAACGACAAAAGAGATAAAATAAATAAGGACTGGATACCGTTCAGGGGGGGAAGCACAAGGCAGGGTCCTCGCCACCTGCATCCTTGGTTGCTATCAGCAATTCTTTCTCGCCCTTGTCCCCACCTAGCGCATCGCGGCCGCGACTTGATAATATAGTTAACGAAGTTCCAACAAATAGTATTAAAAAAGATCGAGTTCCGCCAATTTACCTGGGTAATGTAGATAATTGGGTTCAATTATTTAAGAAGCTATGTGCAGAATGCCAAATGCAGCCGGTTGCGCTAATGGCAGGAAAAAAAAATAATAAAATGTAGTACCATCAAAGACTTCCTTTCGGTGAAAGAGATTTTAACTAAAGACGAGATTTAATTTTTTACTTATAGACTTGCCACAGAAAAAAATACATAATTTCATCGTTAGGGACCTTCCGCTTAGTATTTTTATTTCCGACATTGAGGAATCCCCCCGAGAACAGAAATAAATTTTAACAAAATTAAAAACTACGCGGCCGACGAAGAGCGACCTTACGAAGAAAATTACGTCCTTCAAGCTCCGACCATTACCTTTGTTTTTAATAGAATTTGACGACATACAAAATATCGAATTATTTTTAAATCGAAGAGTAATTTGTGGATTAAAAATTAGAATTAAAAGATTTAAACCCCCCCAGCGGGCCCCCTCAATGTCACCGGTGCCAACAATACGGACATGTCGACAAAGCACGCCATATGCCGGCCAAATGAGTAAAATGTGGATCAGACCACCTAACAAAAGATTGCACAAAATCTTCTAAAGAGCCGGCCATGTGCGCAAACTGCAACGGTAAACATCCGGCTAGCTACCGCGGCTGTCCAGTATATCAATCTCTAAAAACTAAAATGAAATTACTCACGGAAAAAGTGAGACTTAGAAATTAAAAGTGAATAATGTACACGATTTTCAAATTGTAGAAGCGAACTTCCCGCCTGTGGCGCCGCGGATAAGTCCAACGTATGCAGCGGCGGCGGCCGGCGGAACTAAAAACTCCGATCCCGTAGAAGTCGAAATTGGGAGGGTGAGGGAAAGTCTGCCCAGTCGTCTTGAAGGAAGCCCTAAAATCGTCCCAAAAACACCGTTACCGACTCAAAAAGAAGGGAACAGCTGGAAAAATAATATTAAAATCTGGATAATGCAATTACTGATGTTACTCGCGGACGAAAATACCAGTGAGGCTAAATTCTTTGGACACGTAATAGAGACCACAAATGCGTTTTTGAATAATGGATGAGACCGGTTGATTTATTCGTGAAGGGAGTATAGGAGTTATTCGTGAAAAACCGATAAACCGGAAGTAGCTGTTATGTACTTTGTGGGCGCTCTAACATGATAACCATTTGTTGTATCAACGCTTAATTTCATATATAGGACTTTGGTTGGTGTCGTTAGAGTTGATTAGTTTTTGGAGTAAATCGGTTGACCGGAAGTCGAGCTTCATTCTTCAAAGCTCATTTCCGGTTTTCAAAATATATCGATAAACATGATATTTAGGTATATACTATTATTTACAAACATTTTAGAGAATAAAATTTACTATATTTTTTGTATGAAACATATTTTTGTATCACTGATTGTTTAGGAGTTATTCAGGAAATACTGATAAACCGGAAGTTGCTGATTATGTACTTTGTGGGCGCTCTGGGCTCCATGGGCGAAAGGCCAATTTCATCGTTTTTCATCGATCATGTCCTGAAAAACATTATTTATAAATTTTGTGACGTCAAAGATAATAATATATAAATTAATCACTCATCTTCCAAGATTAGATGAAATATAGATTTCGAAATTACTCTCGTAGATAAATATTAACATCTTAAATGTGGAGAAAGTCATGTGCTGGCCACATCAGATTTTTTAACTTGTTCACCTCGGACATTCCCCTCCGCACGAGCATCTACCTATATGCCGATGACAGTACTTTGACTGCACAATCAAATAATAACAACTTCGCGAATGCCATTCTTCAATCGCATTTGGATTGGGTTTATGACTGGGCCTCTAAGTGGAGGCTCAGGGTCAACCCTTCCAAGTGCGCGAGAATGGTGTTCGCGAGGAGGGAAAAACATCGTGACTGCTCGTCCTTGTGCTTGGGGGATCCCAAACGAGAAAGAACAGCGATTCCTCGGCGTAATTTTTGGCAGCCGGCTGTCGCGGAAAGCCCACATAGAAAAAATAATTACGAAAGATAATGCCACTTATTTCACCCTCAGACGACTCTTTGAGAGTAGAAAGATAAAAAATAAAATAACGATTTTATTATATAACGTAATGATAAGACGAATGTTAATATATGCGAACCAGGCCTGGCAGTATTGCGGCTCCACAGCGCTTAAAAAATTAATCGCGTATGAGAGAAGCACCGTTAAAAAAAATACTTCCCAAATTGACTTCAATGAGGGACATTTATCGGGCGCATGGGCTCAAGTCGTTGGAGACTGTCTTAAAATAAGCCATCAAGAACTTCCATGAGCGACTTCCACAGGTGCCTTCGGAGTTATTTAGGACAATGTGGGACTCCCCAGAGGATACCTGAAATACAAAGGCCCAAGTATGGCTCTAACGTCGTAACTTTTAAATTCACTCAAATTCGCGCGTCCGAGTGTCGAAGTTTTTAGTACACCCAGGGCCTGCCTTGTGGCGCTGACGGCGGGACACTACCTCTCTCGGAGGGAAAATTCGAAACGTGGTCCTTTTTTATTTTTCTAAATTTTTAAAATTATTTATTCTATTTATTATTTATTTATTTATACGATTAAATAAAGTAACCTTCACTTTTATGAATGACTATCTTTCTCAGCTTTTGAAAACTCGCGCTCGTTTGCGTTCGATTTTAATTCAAAATTTTTAATATTTTAAATTTTTAAATTATTTATTATTTTAATCCTAAAATCTTATTCTAATTTATCACTTTTACCTTAATATTTACTTATTTAACTATTTATTCAGTTTTAAACTTCCTTTACTCGTTTAAAATCGACTTAAACCACACTTGGTTACATTTCAAAAATTCAGACTCCCGCCTTAGGCGCGAAAATTCAAAGTTTTACCATTTTTTAATTTCTTTTACTAATCGACCATTATTGTATTCTGTATGAAGGATCTAAACATTATAGACATTTCAATATGCTAGCAGTCCGAAATATAATAATAGTTTTTTAAATATTTACCATATTTCACTTAGATCTCGCTTTCTACTTGGCCGCTATTTTGATCTGGGTACTTTCCAAAAACTTGTGCAATATAGAGCCAATCTCTTTCAAAATACTTCATCTTCGTTGAACTGCTAAATTATTCATCACTTATGTTGTAGGATTAAACAGTCCTCATATGAGAGCCTCAATTGTCGCATATGTGTAACGGTCTTTGAAAGGAAGTTAGAACCATGTTGTTCGCTAACTTTTACTAGGACTGGGTAAAATCGGTAAATAAATTATCGATACGTATCGAGAATTTTCGGAATGTTATCGATTTTGAACGATAAAATATCGATAACTTTCCCTCCATAGTACAGTGGCGGAAAAAATTATCGCAACACTTTGCGCGCGCACCAGTGGTTTTCACAGAAACTATTTGGAATTCTGCTTTCTGTGACTGACTGGCAACACCGAGGAAAGCCTCGAAAAGCGGTAATATTTGAGTCAGAGCCTAGAACATACAAACATTTCCTCTCTTTCGAACTCTTCTTAGAGCCTTCGCGCGATCTCTCCCCGAGTTCGTCATGTTTATTTCGGCGTTTCTCTTTCACAGATAGTTATCGTATTTATAGAACGATAGGTTAAATATATATTTATTCCAATTTCAATCTTAAATTCAATAAAATACATGGACAATAATTGAAATTTAATTCTTAATAATGTGAAGAATACTATTCGGTTTTCATAATGCGTAGCAATAAGGAATAAGTGGGATTGGAGTAGGAATACGCGATGTGGCGATTCTCACCTTTAGAGAACGAGAATTTTGGAGTCTAGAGGAAAATGATGTTCTGCGAGATTATAGCGAGAACAGATGGCCTATAATCGTCTCTTTTTCTGGATAATTTGTGCGCTAATAAGGCGTTATTTTGGTAGTTTGTTTTCTCACTCGAACATACGTCTTACGGCTGCCTGCTGGATATTAATGTAAATGTAATTCTTCAAACGTCCAGTTCAAAAATAGGATATTCATTATTTGTGATAAACATTCCGAGGAGGATTTTTGATTACAAGTCTTATGTTTTCAATTCAGCAATTAGAATTCGAGAAGTCGTTAGAGTGATTACTGAGTTACTAACTATGACACAATTTAAAATTTGTATTTTGTCTACGGAATATAATTTTTCGCCAACGTAATCATGCAGACGAAGGAAATTCGTAATATTAATTTATATACACCATTTATCACCTAGAATACATGAAATCATTGTCCGTCCGGAGTTAAAAGGAAAAATACCAATTCCAAAGTTAAAACAAACATGATTTCATAAAAACCGAACAATTTCTGCGCATATATCGGACTTGTCTTACATTTTGTAACAGGGAGCTCGGTGACCTTGGTCATTAGTCAATTGTGTTGCCTTCGCGCGGAGAAATTCACGTAGAAATGCATTAAGGCTTTGATAATTCGCGAGGAAAGTCTTTAACCACAAGTTGATCCCTTCAAAGTATTGCAGGAGCCAATACAAAACAAACGTTGAAATGCATTATCTCGGGTGGAAAAGCTTTAACCATACGTGGAGCACCTCCAATGCAAGTATTGTAGGTGCCAGGTATATTTTCCCTTTTCGTGCCTATTTAGCTAGACTCAGGACCCTCATTTTATAGTCGCCCAGTAGAAACTATCCTCTGGCTAATTCAAAGCTCCTTCCTCACCATGGTGCTAAGGAAATTAGATGTTATTGCACTCGTAAAAATATTCCCAAATAATATTATTATATTAGCGTATTTTAGTAAACAAAGACTTCCTAATAAACAACCCAAGTTTTTAGTACTGATACGTATTTTATAAACGTCTGACTTTATTAAGTCAATTAACCAGGATTATGCTGCCATAATAAAATTATTAATAAGCTGCTGAAATGGAATTCTCAGATTGTTTGGAAGTGTCATAAATATAACTAGATGCTAATTAAGAGGTGATTTTGCAGCTGTCTGACACATATTATTGGCATAGGAAGGGCACGAGCTCGAATTCCGCTTAAGTTAAATGAGTTTTTTATCTTTAACTTCTCTTGTTCGGGAAATGAACGAATGTAAGATATGATTTCCACATATATTTATACGCCCCTGTGATGAATATATATATATTTACCAGAGAGATGCAATTCATTATGGAAAAATAACCATTGGATATGAAAGATTCGGATCCGATTCATCACCAATTGTCGGTCAAGAACATGTTCCGTGTGTCAGTGGAAATTCCTCTTCTACGAAGGATTCGAGGTCGTTCGCTGAAGGACAATGTCCTTTGACTCATTTTCCACAATTAGAGGTATTTGACAGGGCCTCCTGATTTCCCGAAGCACGATGAACCTTTCGCTTTCAGTGCAGCGGATTTTCGAAAGCCTATGCGTCACTCGCAACAACAAACCGGTCGTAAGGCAAGGAGCTTACTTAGGCTTATTGGCCACTATTTCTTCATTTATGTCTTCACGTCGATTGACGGACTACCAGCGCACCACGCAAGAGAATCTTTTTCATTTTTACGCTTTAAAAAAAGCCTTGAGAACTATTGACATTCTTATGCATATTATTATTCATTGTTCGTCTACAACCACGACAATTTGCGGTTTCACACTTTCCAATTTTCGGCGGTAGTTCCAAACCAATTATATACATTTAGATTTATATATATACCCAGCGAGCTGCCAGATGGGTATGGTAGGGGTTGTAATAAACCATCATCACGTAATCTACTCTGTCAGCCTCTCTTATTGTACGGGAAAAAAAGCGACCAAAAGTTATAATGTTTTGTGATTACCTCCCTGTAACGTTTTGTCGATGCTTCTCGGAGATCGCGATTAGGTCTTTAGTTGCACTAAAATTTCATTTACTTCGTCTTTAGGTTCTGAACCGATAAAGCTTTCGAAGAGCTTCCGTCGGTTATTAGATCTTCTCACCTGGAGCGAATTCCAATGAAGAAGTGGATAACTCTATGTCTATGAGGCTGAATCATATAGAGGAGAATGAAGGAGAATGGATATATTACTAATCATACTATATTTTTCTTGATTCCAATATAATTCTAGATTATTAATCATAGTGCATATGTGCACACTATTACCGAGTCTGAGAGAAATACGAATACATATAAATATTTTCCACTTGTTCTAAATAATATTAAATAGTCTCCTTCTCTTAAAACATGAAAATTGAGTAACATTACGGGGATGGAGGTCTATGGCGGAGCTGACATTTCTTCATAATCATCTATGTGTAAGAATCTACGGATTCTATCGAATGTGGAAATGAATATATAGATGATAATTAATGATTGCTTTGTCGCAGGGGCGCAGCCAGGATTTGTCTATGGGGGAGAGGGTCATAGACAGTAGAAAGAGCGAAAACATTTCTACATTTCAGGGTCGGTATATTCATGCTCGCTACATGATAGAAGATATGTTAAATTCTTTAAAAAAGCTCAAATGCATAGAAAACTAGGATATATTCACAGTTATGTGGCAAAATTAAAACCTATTTGAGATTTTAGTTTGTAAAATGAATAATTGAATAATGATGATGAATAATAATCCTCAATGATATTTGGATTTCCAGTTTTGATCGGGCCATTTTCTCTTACATTGTCATTATTTCTCAAGGTGTAAGGTTTTTCTTATGGTAAATATTAATTTCGATTGCCTTTGAGAGTTTTTTTGCAATCAAAGGAAGGTTAATTAAATTTTCCTTTAACTGTTAGTGAATGTGAGAAGAAATAAATTAGTAGTAGTGATTTAGGAGATGATATTGAAACGTAAGTATTTTGGAGGTAGCACTACAATTTGGACAACCCAGTTACTTTGAAGGAAACCGAAGACCAATCGTAGCGGAGACGGATGAATTTTTCCTCTTAAATTATATGTTGTTTTATAAATACGATATATTCTGATTATTGAGTTAAAATGTCGACAGCACAAAAACACCATAAAAATATGTGTATGTGAGAACCCTTCAATCCGCCTTTCGGCGTGTGGCTGGGGGTACAGGCACCTTAACTCTATTTTCCTAATCAATTTCTTTCGCGTATCATGCGTGGAAAAAATGAATTCTTGATACGATTCCTTCTAGCATTTATTTCTCTAATCTTCCTCGCAGTATCAGAGCGGCCCACATCAACAGGGAGGTCGCATAATATCGATTGCATCATTTGAGAACCTAATTTCTCTGAACTTACTTACTAAATTTATCCTTTGAATCAGTCTTCTATCTCTTAATTATTACCATCCCGCGTACTGCATCATCTGAGTAACACTCACCGTTTTATCATGGCAATTCTGTACAAATCGTATCGTATACAACCAATCAAACAAATGCCGTACACGAACAGTAATATAAAAGTAATAATCAGTGTAATCGCGCAACAGTATTTTCTCGTTTGGCTAGGTTGAATAAAAGGAAAATAAGTTTTTCTTCTTTGACACTCGATGAGCATCCCCTCAACGATCTACTAGTTAATCTTTGCATTCTATTCACTTTTCCTATCGCATCTCCAATATGTTCTTTCATAGATAAACTACAGCTAAACGTGACTCTTAAGTATTTTGTGTGGCGCACTAACACTAAGGGTTGTCGCGAAATTTGTTGCTGCGTGGAAATAACGTTTTTGGATGATATCTAACATCCTTACGCTTTATATACATCATTCACAAAAAACTCTAGGTGCGTCTTACAAGATTTATCTTTATGGAATCCGTGTTGGATCCGAATGATTCCTATCTTTATGGTAAGAAACTGAATAATAGAGCTTGCTATAATATGCTCCATTATTTTGCAGAAATTCGAAGTTAACGAAAATTACCCATAATAATCTGATCATTCTTAGGCCCCGGAGTGACGTTTAATTTCTTCCACGACATTGGGACAGTACCCTCATTAATTGATTTCTGATAGAATTTCCTATCGGTGGGATCCAATGTGCGAAATGACCTAAGCTGTCGAAGCACTTTTAACAATACTACTACTACTACAATTTCCTAACAATCTGTTGCAGTGACTCGCATCAACTTATATCTCTATGGAAATCATCTCCGAATCAATGCGCGAAGTAAAATCGTTAACTCGACCATCATCTTATTAGAAACATTTCTGGAAGTACGGATTAAGTAAGTTAGCTATTTCTGCCGATTTATTTAAGGCAATTCCCTCTTCGCTGATAAAGCTAGACATAGAAAACTGACCACCACGAGTCTCTCACACTTATGACCAAAATTCTTTCTAATCGCCAACTAGTGATTTTAACAGGGTTCGAGATCTATATTCCTGGTATTCTTTTCGTGATCCTTCCTCAAATAGCTTTTGCACTTCTCTATAGTTTTGATCACCAAGCTCATGGATCTCACCGCACGGTTTAAGTTTTCTCAATCGCGAGTGAATGACTCCTATGCAACGATTCAAACTTCTTCCTCGTCTCACCTACTGTTTAGACGGAACATATTAAACTAAATCTACTTTGATTATCCGTAGAAACTCTACCAAACTATCGTTTACTGTATTTTCACCCGAAAAGCGTAAAAAAATATCCAAGCCTTCGTTCAAATAAAACCTTAAACTCAGAAATAATTACTTTGCGAATTACATACACTTGCCTCACCGGCTTAAGAGATCTAACCGCTACTACTTTCATGCCTGCCATTATGACATCATGGTCTGACTGTACCGTCAACTACAGCGAGGCTAGTTATTATTTGTGGTTGGGAAGTGGCTAGTAAATCTAAATTGATACCTTGCCTCGCACGATTCGTTCGAGTTTTAGTCATATTTACCTTATCTAAAGCATGCAACGAAAAAGTAAGATGTATTTCGTGAATTTTTTTCCCACTGCTAGTGCTGGAGAATTTTAGATTATCCCAATGAATATTGGTTAGGTAAAAATCTCTTCCTACGGCGATGATTGGATCTTTTATTTTCTCGAAATTTTTATGTAAGGCCTCGGATAAATCAACAATACAACCTATTTTTTCATCGGGAGGACTACACAAAGAACAAACATTAATCTTACTTCCGTTTTGTCTTTGAATCGAGCACCAAATGATTTCGCTCCTGCTATTTTCTACTAATTCATCGCGCTTACTAATTAAATGAGTCCATACTGCTATAAAACCTCTACCGCTAGATTTACATAGTCATATTTTCAGTATATCACATAATTGGGGGAAATATCTCACTTTGAGTTATATCCTCGCGTAACCAAATCTTTCTAGAATGATTTCCGCGCAAGTTCTCATCGTAATGTTAAAGATTTCCACCTGTTTATTACCTAAGCTCTTGCAGTTTACTATTATTATTTTTAGATCTCTCAGTTCGCACATTAAAACATGGTTTTCTTTTTCGAATAACCTTTATCTTCTTTTTAAGTGAATTTTTCTTTTTCACCATTGCAATTTTTCTATGTTTTGGGGCTAAGCTCATGCCCACCCTTTTGCTTATTTAAGTGGGCGTTAGTAACTATTTATACTGCTAAATTAAAGAATAACTTTGTCTGCGTATATTCGCTCTATTCTCTATTTTATTCGCATCTAAACCGCAAAACAACGTAGCAAACGACATTTAAACTACGGTCTTCATGGAGGGAGAGGGGTTGGGAGTGTTTCGGAAGAGTCCGTAAAGTGCACACAAATTTTAGTAAAATCAGCGAACAATAGCTGAGTATGGTGTCTAATATATGGATCTAAGTAACCTTGAGAAGTATTTTAACATACGGAAATCAAGATGATCAAATTGGAAGCGGAAAATTTTATTCATCGCTACGGAGAAAGTAGAGAAGTGAATACCGGCCTCTTGGAAACTTAATACAAGTTTAGATTATGCTGCCACAAGTATTTTCGTAAGTGTGGCCCGTTCTACAGTGTAAAATCTGTGGGGCACCTGTAATTCGTCGAAAGTGTGTGATTATGTTTACACTACGAGGCGAGTACGGAACATCTAATGATTGATTATCGGACATTCGAATCATCATTTTTTATTTGCATTAAAGATTCCAATTGTTGGTATAATTTCGATTGCATTCTAGCTCATTAATCAAATATATTACAGCTCTGGATAAATTAAATTGAAATTAACTGTTGTAGAGTAATACACTCACTGAAGAGGAAAATCGTATTAGTGGCGTGATGAATGACTGTAACATCAATAGAGATGTGGTACCGTTGCAATTTATTATATTTTTTCAGTCAGTATGGTTAAAGTGCATTGATGTCTCATGAGAAACACCATTTGTTATTACACAAATATTACTCCCTATTATATATAGCCTGATAGAGCTGAAAGTTGTTTATTACCGATTCCACTATTTAAAAGTTAATAATAGTGATGACAATTCCTGTCAAAACGTTAATTGCTAAAAAGCTCTTGGAAAAGTTGAACTCCTTCAACACACGGATTAGATTGGATTCATCGAAGGGATATTTTTAATACCTTAAGCAGTGGAAAACTACACTGCTCGAGAGAAAATAGAAAGGTAAGAATAGGACGCATCTTAGTGGTTTCTAAATTCGAATTTTTAAGTGTTGAATTCTCTTTGCAAGAATTCAATTCCATCACAATTCTAGTATTTAGACCTTTAATTCTCGAAATAATACCTCAAAATGTTCATTTTAACGTCTGATATTTCGCTATCAAACAATCTTGTTTGTTACTATCTCCCAGTGTATTATATTGACATTCTACATAACTATTTTTATCACAACTGACTTTGAATAATAAATGCAAAAAATGAAGACAATGAGGCAAAGGCACTACTTGGAAATCTCGCGAAGGTGAGTCTTAAATTTCTGCATATAAAAACGAAACTAAAAGTCTATTTTCCATTCGTATGGACTTTGAATATTCCCGGTTTTACTGCCTCTATACAGAGTTGCCGAATTTTCGGAGTTAGAGTGATTTCAGTTAGTTTCCACGTAATCCGCGCTCTGACGCCAACTGGTGTTGCGATAATTGTTTCCCCCACTGTACCTAGCGGAAAATTTTCAATAATGGTGTACTATATATGTAGAAACATTGGAGAGATAAAAGACATTATATTGAAGAAAGTCGAATTATTTATTTTATTAAACAGTGAAATATCATCAAAATCTACAGCATTACAATTTTTAAAAGTGGACTGTTCTTAAATTCATCAAAAATCGATAACTCATCGAAGTAATCAGACAAACATCGATGCAATCCATCGCTCATCATATTGCTGAATTTAAAAACGTGCCCATGCCCAGCCTGTTTTAATCGATAAAAATCGGTAACGCTAAAATTGTATCGATAAGAATCGCTAAGAAAGTTATCGATAAAAATCGATGTTATCGATTTTTTTTCCCAGATCTAACTTTTACATGTCCCGCACATCTGGAAGACTTACTAAACATCACTGTGATTCTAATTTCATATCTATATGAGTTAAAGGAGATTACAGCGAAGGAGCAGTGTCCTATCTACCTGAATCCGCAATGGAGAACGGTAAGTAAATGCCTTAATAAAAATGTTGATCATTATATTCCGCATTAAAATCCGCAATTAATCATTGACCAATGTTTCTATAAAAAAGAAAAAAAAAAATGGAAACGTTCCATACCGTTTCTGACTTTTCCAATTATCTACGTTTTTACTGTTCTTTTATGATTTTCAGTCATTCTGTATTGAAATATTTCGGAAGATACGGATATTTGTCGATTCGTGATGAATCCTCTTGATTAAAAATTTTGAACCCATCTTCTTGCTTATGTTTTATTTTTATTTTTCTTCCATTTTCTAAGATAAATTTCTTTGTTTTCCTGACCGTTGGGTCTCATTTAGCTGTCATTTTTTGTTGTTCATTCTTTTAATAGATTGGTGATTCTATTTTTATACCAACTTCTCTTCCCGCTCGTCCCTGATCCTGTCGTTATTCTTCGAAAGTTATCCATGAACGGATACCTTTTCTCATCATCTGTCACCCCTTAACTCAATCTACTAATCTAATCTCGATTGTGTTTTCTTGCCTCAGTAAATGATTCACTCGAATCTTAAATTAGTCTCGGAATTTCATTCGGCCCCAAGCGCTTCTTGAATGGTATTGCGTCGGATCAATCATCAAATAATTATTTCAAAGGTAAAGTAAAATTTATAATTTTTTCTATTTCTCATCCCATTACAAATAGATAAGATATATATATATATATATATATATATATATATATATATATATATATATATATATATATATATATCTCTTATCTATTTGTAATGGTATGAGAAATATATATATATATATATATATATCTATATCATCATCATCATCATCAGCCATTTTCAATCCGACGTCGGATGTAGGCCTCCCCAAGTACTTTCCAATTTTATCTTTCCTGAGCTTCTTGTTGCCACGTTACACCTAAGTACTTGATGATGTCTCTGTTCCACCTGTCCATAGGTCGTCTTCTTGGTCTCTTCACATCTCTTGGTATCCAGTTGAGAACTGCAGATGTCCAACGGTTGTCGTTTCTTCTTGCAATATGGCCGGCCCACCTCCATTTCAGTGATCTTACCTTATGTATGATGTCTGTAACTCCAGTCATCATTCTCACCCAAGTGTTTCGTTTCCTGTCTCTTCTTGTGATTCCCAGCATGCAGCGCTCCATGCTCCTTTGCGTTGTCTGAAGTCTCTGGGTTATTGCAGCATTTAACACCCAAGTTTCACTTCCATAGGTCAAGACAGGTAAAATGCATTGGTTGAAGACCTTCCTCTTCAAAACCATTGGCATTCTAGACCATAGAATGTGTGAGTTCCTTCAAAATGCGCTCCAGCCAAGTTTCATTCTTCTGTTTACTTCATTAATCCTGTTTTTCTCTCCTGTTGTTACAAGTTGTCCCAGGTATGTGTATTCCAAGCAAACATCCAGAGGTTTTCCTTGAAGTTTGACTGGCTCTTGCACTGTAAAAGAATTATACATTACCTTTGTTTTTGTTAGGTTTATCCTGAGTCCTATCTTCTGTCCTGCTGTGTTTAGCTCTTCAAGTCTTGAAGTTAGATCTTCTGCGTTAGCTGCAAAGAGAACTATATCATCTGCAAAACGGAGGTGACTGATGTACTCCCCATTTACTCTCAACCCCTTCTCTTCCCAATCAAGGGTTTTAAAAACTTCTTCTAAAATGACTGTGAACAAGATGGGAGATAGACCGTCACCTTGTCGAACTCCCTTCTCAGTCTTGAATTCATCGGTCTCTTCATGAAGCATTACAGAAGCTGTGGCATTCTCGTAGACACTGCGCAAGAGGCGGATGTACTCAGAATCCATCCCTTGATTCTTCAGAGCTTTCAGAGTGGAGGAGGTACTTACCGAGTCGAAGGCCTGTTCATAATCTACAAAGCAAAGGACGAGTGGCATCTCGTATTCATTCGTTCTGTTTATAATTTCCTGTAACGTGTGGATGTGGTCCATAGTGCTGAAGCCTTTCCGGAATCCCGCTTGTTCTCTAGGCTGGGCTGAAGACAGGGTCATCTTAAGACGTTCCGCTATTATCCTCATGAATGTTTTGTAGACAACTGGAAGGAGGCTAATGGGGCGATAGTTCTTCAAATCTTCTTTGCTTCCTGTCTTGTGCAGAAGGGCAATCCTTGCGTGGTTCCATTCCTTGGGAATCATTCCTTGTTTTAGACAATTACTGAATAATTGTGCTAAAACATTAGCAATCTCTGTTCCACCAGCTTTCAGATATTCCGCCAACACCCCATCTGCTCCTCCTGCTTTCCCATTCTTCATCTGCTTAATATACTTATATACGCCGCCATTACTTCTTCTGGGAGGATTGAGAGGAGATTTTGTGAGCTTTGGCTTTCATCTTGGTTCTCCTCTTCGGCGTTTCCTATCTTCTTGTATAGGTTGCCAAAGTATTCTGCTACAATCCTCAATATTGCTGGTCTGTTATATGTTGTGGTGCCATCTCCTTTCTGTAAGGCTAAAATCTGTTTCTTACCAATTGCTAGGCGTCTTCTAGCCCTCTTTATGCTTTTGTTATTTTCTATGGCTTCCTGCACAATCTTTTCATTAAAATTCCTCACGTCTTCCTTGATTGCTACTCTGATGGCTTTGCAAAGCTCGGCATATTCGATATTATCTCTTGGAGTGTTTAAATTCTTCAGTTCCTTCCGTCGTTTCATCATTTTCCGTGTTCTATCCCTAAATTTCTTATCCTTAGGTTTTCTTGGCATGCTTGCTACTTCCTCTGCCGCTTCCTTTACAATTTCCATAACTTTGGTTTCGAGTTCTTCCTCCTGAAGTGCTGAGAATCTATTTCTAAGTTCCAGCTGAAACTTTTTCTCGTTATCTGATAGTTTATCAATATTTATCTCCTCCTTCTTGCAAGAAACCAACTTCTTTCGTTCCATTCGGGGGTTAATATTGATTCTGCATCTAACAATTCTGTGGTCACTTCCAGTGTTGAAATTATTCAAAACTTCACAGTTAGTTACAGTGTAGATTCTGTTTACCAATATGTAGTATATTTCATTTTTTGTTCCATTGGGACCTCTCCACGTCCATTTCCTTGTAGGATTTTTCTTAAAGTATGTATTTGTTATATACATATTGGTGCATTCTGCAAACTCTACTAAGCGGTGACCTCGCTCATTTCTCTGGCCCAGTCCATATTGTCCTGCGACAGTGTCATCAGTTTCCCGCTGGCCTACACGAGCATTAAAATCTCCCATAATGACTTTATAGTAGTGGGCCTCCTTGTCATGTTCAGTGCCGAGAGTTTGGTAGAAGTTTTCAATTTCCTCTTCGCTGCTTGCCGCTGTTGGTGCGTAGACTTGGATGACCTGTACTGAGTAATGCTCATTGATCTTCAGTATGAGTTTACAAATTCTATCTGATACACCTTCGATTTTCACCACATTATTCCCTTTCCTCTTAATAATTCTCAGTTTATTCCTCCACATTTACCTTTTCTACGCAATTTTTTCACTATCTACATTCCAACTTTTCTCTCAAACGTCAACCCCTTCCCGATAACATTGAAACTCAAAAACTCTCAATGTTAATAAAGATTATAGATACATTTCATATGCTTGCAGTATGCAAGCAACTTTTACTCGTATATAATACGAGTAAAAGTTTATTTATGTGTTAATAATCTTTATTCAAATGCCAATTTCAAAGTTATCGGGAAGGGGTTCAAAATAAATCTTAAAATATTTCTAATTTCTAATTTTGAGACGCCTGGTGTCGAACCCAGGACGTATTGGCAGATGTGAATAGACAGTATAAGTTGTTAGGACTTGAATTTATTTAATGTAAAGTTTGAAGTCAATCTCATATCGGGAAGGTCCTGAAATAAGACTCCATTATCCCCATCTGAAATGCATAGGGTAATGAAAATGGCTCTCTGGGATCGAACCAAGGACGATCGAGGAAGCCTAAAATTTTTATTTAAAATGTAACTATGATTTTGATTCATATGCCAAGTTTTAAGTTTCTATGTTATCGGGAAAAGGGTTCTAAAAATAATCCTAAAAATCGCAGCAATTTCTAATCTTAGAGACGCCTGGTGTCGAACCCAGAACATATAGGCAGCTGTGAATACACATTGTAGCTTCTTAAGACTTGATCTTATTTAATGGAAAGATTGAAGTTGGTATGAAGCCGGGAAGTACCTGAAATTGATATACATCGTCTCCATAAGAAATGCATTGAGGAATGTAAATCACTCACTGGGATCGAACCAAGGACCATCATCGGAACGTTCAACTGCGTGTATAAAATATATCCATGATTTCTATCCACATGCCGAGTCTCAAGTTTCCATCTTATCGGCAAGTGATTTTTAAAAAATCTTATAAATCGCAATTTAAATTAAACGGGAGAATATTTGCCTTATTTAATGTTGATTCTACGGCAATATGAATTTTCTCGATTCAGTTGTTTTCCATTTCGATCATTTTATCGTCATTTTTCTGTTCTCCTTACTCACCTTTTATTCACGTCGTCAGTGAAAACGCTAACATATTCGCTCTTCATTTGTTACGATCGAGTTTAAAATATCGTTGCTCTTTTGTTCTTCATAGCGATGTCGCACCTCCACGCTGGCAGATACTTGCTTCGATTCACCGCAAGCACTTGCCGTAAATTCCATCGGCGTTATCCCTTTTCTTCGCTGGCGGGGAAATGTGGTGTTCTTAAGTATTCATGATTCCTCCGTTAATTGAAATAGATCTCAATACTTTGAATTGCAGTGAATGAATTTTACGACAATTTTTGGGTACATTTTTTCCATTTATGTCCTATTTAATGTAATGTGTTTATTGCCCATTCATTAGATTCATTTTGCTTTCATCATATTGCTAACTACATGCATTCCTTATGAGCCTATCTTTCCCTTATATTCCTACGAGAGTTCAACAATCACCTTCGTCGTTAGGGAATTGTTTACGCGCACAAAATCACACAAGTTTTCCGTAATTTTTGTTTGATTTCTCTCAATTTCGACTCGAATGCGATATTCCACGACCGAAATAAGAATCTTCGTTCAATTTACTTTCTTTTGGAGTTCATCTTGATTTCGCACGACCATTATTTCTTATTTAATTCTGCAAAATAAAATAGTCTATGGATAAAACACGCCCCAAACCAATCCAATTATTTCTTTATAGCTCTTCTATGTCCTTATATTCTTTTTCTTCGTGTCCTTCTGTGTTAAGGTATGATAAAAAAACTGAAAAAATACGTGATTTTGTTGTGATGATAATTGAGAGTCCTTATACGTGCAGCCTCCCCCATCCACGGCCAATGATTTTGTTGCATTTCAGACGATTAGCTCGAAACCGGTCGCACAGTAAAGTTTTCTTTTGTGGAATTTCGAAATTTAATTTAATATGATCCAGATTACGGAGTTCCACCAAGTTAAGGCTTCTTCCATTGAATTAATGGAAGTCCTAATAAAATGCGATCAAATGACAATTCAGGTAATTGAATAATAATTTTATGACCCAAAGACCAAAGAATCCAGGATTTAAAAAAAAAAAAGTTTTCTGGATGATTTCAAGATGAGATAAGATAATCTGGAATAAAAACTTGCTTATTCGATTGCATTTATTTTAATCGATCTTTTTAATTCATAGAATTGGTTCGGCGGTTTCCTTCTTTTCAGCGATTATGTTTATCTTGATTATCGAAGAATTCTAATAACCGTATCCAACACATCTTTGTTTGTATAGTTATAAATGATTTAAATACATTTTTTATTGTTAAATGTCATTTAGTACAATTAATAAAAGAATGATGAATGCGAACAACTGAACTAAAAAGCTCTACATGAATCTACATTGTGATGACGTAGTAATGGCATTTTAATCGGTAAAAGGGTCGTACACCACTTTCCTACTTATGCTTCGTTCTCCCGTTTCTACATTCCATAAGGATTTAGCTAGCGGAGAAAAAGAGGATTTTTTTATTTCGTCTGATAACTTTGCTTAAATTACTTATTTATTTTCATCTGTTAGGAACTTGAGACAACAAATAGGATTTTTAAACGGTTTCCAATGTTCTTGTTTCGTTCTTACCTTTAAACCCATTGACCCTGTTTATTCCATTATTTCTTCGCTTAATTTTCTTGTTTTCTTTTGAATATTCCTTCTTTCATATCTCTACGCTTTCTTCATTTTCTCTATTTTTTGTGCAGATTTTCGTAATCCTAATCTTATTAACTTTAGCTTAGTTTAGTTTCCCCGTTGGGAATCAAGGAGCACTTATGCTAGTTGTTATATAAGTAGTATGTCATTTTTTTATTAAATAATTTAAAAAATTAATTTTGACTAATTTAATTGGACAAAGAACACGTAAATAAATTCTGTCAGCAATTTATATAGAAATTTTACGATAAAGTTGACCTTTTCTCAATTTTCAATCCTTTGAAATGGTTAGCGAAACGTATTCCCCTCTTATTCCAACTAAATACATTTTTTACGCATTCAAAAGCTTTTCCGCGGCGTTTTTTGCTTAGAAATCGATATCATAGCAACTGTTGCTGCGGAAGCTATGGCAACCAGCAACAATGGATGACATACCAACGGGTTCTATGGCAACAATTGGTAGAGGCAATACATTATTATGGTTGCTATGGCTACGATTGTTGGTGGTCCCCGTAACACCGATTGTTATAGTTGCTATGCAATAGTCAACTGATTCAATATGGCGGTGAGTGCATTTCGTATATCGAGATATTCTTCGCTATTATTTCCGAAATCTTTTCCGTACATCACGAAGGCGTGTTTTTCTCTATGAATCTGTAGTATGCAGATAGTGGGGTTAATTACGGGCATTTCGGGGGGTAATGGCACGATTAAAATCTAATTTTAGGTATGATGCTGTAGAGATAGGCGAATAAAATTTTCGTGGTAAATGGCCGATGAATTGGGCAAGTTTTCAAGGTGAAAAACACTATTTTACTCATCACTCCTAGAACTTAATATTAGAAACTGCGATGAAATAGTTCACTCCTTTAATAGGTGCTGAAAAGGAGACTTAGATAAGAATACGCTCTTACTTAGAAGTATGTTACGCGGAGGCTATTAAAAGTCGCATTAAACGCTGATAGAATTTCTTTGGATGGTGTGGATAGGATATGTCATTTGTGGGCCATATGCCGGTTTCTTTAAAGAAAATGTTTAATGTTATTCTTAAATAAGATATCTTTCTTGTTAACCTTTTCTTATATTTATAGATTCTTTCATTTCTAAAGTACCGGAAAGTGTCTCTGGAAATCAAATCTTTATCGTATTTTTTGTTCTTCCTTTGTGGAAGGAAATTATCCCTCTCGCCAGGGCTCTTATTCACGGAAAAAGGCAACGTATGAACATTTTATGCTTTGTTAGTTATTAATAGATTCCGGTCAAATGCTTCGTTTCCCTTGCTAGGTTTACAATCACGTGTCTAATTAAAATGCTAACTAATTAATTCGTTACGGACTGACCTTGTTTTCAGCAATCGCCCCTGTCGTCAGGGGGACTGTTTGTTCACTATGAAGAAAGTTTACATAAAAAATTCATGGTGAACAAACTTACTTACCCCTTCTCTCCCACATTCCACCTTCCTCCCCCTTTATTCCTCCTTCCGTTGCCTTCTCTCCCCTCCTCCTTTCATGAGTATATATATTCGGAAGTGTGATTTTATTTTGTCACCTGATGATGTAGCTATTTTACTCGTCTGGGTTCGAACCGTGGACTTTTGGCAAATAAAAAGTACCACTTGATCGTCGCCGGAAAAACTTTTAATGATGTTAAAAGTTAAAACATTGTGCGACATTGGTTTTCGAGATTATCTGGAACATACATACATACATACAAACAAACATACATCCATTTTTATAGATATAATAAGATTAAATAAAATTCCAATATTAGAAGTATACGTCGCTATAAATAAGGTTAATTTGCTAATGACGCTTTAAATATTGTTCTCCCTTCTATCGGGTTGATCTGCAATATCTATTCTAATGGCGAAAACCTTAACTATTGATTCAACAATTACTTTGGTTGTCCATGAGAATTTTTTTGTTTGCAACGTCAAACTTTTCCGGAATATTTCGTTCATTTCATCGCTGTTCTCACAATTAAAATCAAAATCAAAATTCCACGACTGAAATAAAAGTATTAGTTCAATTTCCTTTCTTTTGGCACTCGTCGCGACTTCGTTTCCTAATTTAATTTTGCAAAAGAAACATGCGATAGGAAAAGAAAAGATGCGATAGGAAAAGCGAATAGAATGCAAAGATTAACTACGTTGAGAGGATGCTCATCGAGAGTCAAAGAAATAGCTTACTTTTCTCTTATTCGGCCGAGTCTAGAATACTGCTGTGCGGTTTGGGAGGAGTAGGTTTAGTCTCAGATTTAGAGATGGTCCAGCGTAGATTCGTTTGCGGGGATTTCAGGTTTGATAGCAGCGTTACGGCAATGATAGAGTCCATCGGTTGGAATTCACTACGTATGAGAAGATTTTAATATCGTCGGAAACTTTTCGAAAAGTTAATTCGTTCAGAATTTATAGACGAAGTAAGTGAAATGTTAGTGCCAATAAGGAGCGATCTCCGAGAGGCATCGACGAAGCGTTATAGGGAAGTAATCGCAAGGACGGATAATTACTTTTGGTCGTTTCTTCCACAGGCTATGAGAGATGCTAATAGGGATGAATGAATAATGTTGGTGTATTACACCCCCTGCCATACGCCTCTGGCGGCTCGCGGGGTATATATCTAAATCTAAAATCTAAAGGAAGAGGAGCGGAGAGAAGCGATTAAAATTCGTAATTCTCTAATTTTACGGTTGAATCACGGATTTCCGCCAGAGATTGACTCCGTCATTCTAATCGAGAAAGGGGGCGGGGCGAGAGAAAAAAGGCCGAGGAAGTATCTCTCTCGAATTTCGAGATTTTGCTGGTAACTTGAGGTCCTATTTCATAAATTCATTGGTAACCTCGGCTCAATAAGATCATGAATCTGTTCAAACGATCCATCATTATTAATATTTTATGGCGCATTGATCTATATATGATGTACGAAAATGAGCATCGACATGGCGTTCGGTAAATTTTTCCCATCAATGGAAATAATATGAATGACCGGGGCGAAGTTGGCCCAATCCTTCGCTTGGCGGCGCTGCGGTCGAGATGTGCCTTCCGCGGGACTCTCTCGGTTCAAATGTGCGCTAAGAAAGTTTGCTGCCTCATCAATCAGTTTGGTCAACTCCGCGCAATTCTCAGTATTGTTGAGAATTTTGCGGAACCCTTTGTGAAAAAAGGGGTTTAAAAGAAAAAGTAAATTAAAAGAAAATCAATTACTTCAGCTTTCGTAATTTTCCGTGAATTGTGCTGGGCGACAATTGGAAGAGTTCGAATTGTTGGGAAAATGCGGCGAGTAAATCGAGACATCGGTACATAGAGTAAAGAAGCATAGAGGCAGAATGATGGAGCCGCACGATATTGAGGGGGGATCAGAAGCTGAGGAAATAAAATACTGTAATGGTATTTTATTGACATAAAACTTTCACATTTGAGTCAAAAACACTGAAAGTGATGTCTCGTCATAGTAATACTTACATTATGAAACAACTCTCAACACTCATCTTTTTCTATTAACGTACACCAACATCACATTATTATGTCAACTATATATTTAATATTACAAAATTACGAGAAATGTGCTCATATTTTTATTGATACATATACCTTTTATATATACAGGGTGTCTAGAAAGTCATGGACCAAACGAAACACAGAGGTAGAGCATCACCTGGGCTACCGGTTTGCAATTCATCTTGGTGTCCGATCTTCTTTGGTTTTCGAGTTAAGAATTTTTTTCGTATTTTCTGAGAAAACCAAGACTTTCCAGACATTTGTGGTCATGGTGACGTAAGTATTTGAGATGCATTGTTGAATTTTTCTCTAAAAATGCTAAATAGTTGTAACTGACAAAATAATAACTTTTACCCTTACTCTTACGGTTTAGCCATAAAAAAATTCTTAAATTCTCAAAACTCCGAACTTTGACAAAATCTTTGAGGCAATTATAAAAAAAATTCATATTGGAAAATATTTTTTGTCACGTATCTTAAAAATTTTTTCAGTGCATCAGCTATTTACCACGTGAGTCTTGTTGGGTCATCTTTACGGCATCGTACCTAAAATTTTATTCGAAACGTAGTAAGTCGATGATTCCCAGTTCAAACAAACAAGTCAAAGACTCTTTAAACCTTAAACTGGAGTCATTAATGTGTTTAATTATCGAAACAAGAGAACGTTTTACCATTTAACATGGCTGTGGCACTCTCCGGCGGTAAGATTTAATACGCCCTTCCCTCATTACTTGCTTTAATCAACAACAATACCCTTCGAGAGTACTACAATATACGGACGATTGTTGGGAGCCGCGGCGTAACCAAGTTATTTTACTCGTATATATATATACATATACCTCGTTCATACCCAAGCTTACAGAATTTATGTAAGACATACTGAAATCACTAATTTGTTTACATTTTAAATATAGTGAATAAACTATACAAAAACATCAATTTTATTAAAAATTCATTCACGTAATATCGCCAAATATTCGTTTATAAACAGAGGGGTCTTCGTGTGTAACGTCCGGTGCGAGGGAATGGGGTTAGGATTAAGTTATTCGTAGACATTGGTTGGAGCTGCTCATTCGGAAGAATTTGCGGCATATTTAATAATAAATATTCAATAATCCGTTTGAAGAGACGATTCGATCAAATCGCAACTTAGGATTCCTCCGAAACATCCATCTTCAAAGGGAGACTTCTTCGCTCCCTTTGGCTCTCTTTCATATTATCGATGCCAATTATCTAGAAAAACGTGTCCTCATCATTTCAAATGTTGGGAGTCATTTTAATTGTAACCGACTTTTCATATCGATGTATCACTTCCAAGAATTTACTGGCAGCGTATATTTTCATCTCTTCATGTTCTTTTCTCTCGGTTTTTTAGTTATACTAACAGTAGACTTCTTTCACTCCTTCGTGGGTGTTTTTCTGCGGTGGATGATTTTTTTACATCTACGATTCTTCTCATTTGTTTCTCTTTAAATTAATTATTGTATAATAAATGATTAATGGAAAGATTTTTAGTCTCAATCTGGATAAACACGATTATTGCATCGTATTTGGTGATTGTCTAACAGTTTCCAAACGGGAATATATCCATTTGAATATCATTTTGCACACATTTTGTTTCCTCAGTGGACTTTGAGTGAAATGATTTCTTTTGTAGTATCGATTAGTATCATATAGATCAGTGTGGGATACTGGTGGGGTGTTTTAGACCCCAATCTTATGTTGGCGGACAGTAAAAGGTGAGCATCAGAAATTGTTGGGGTTAGAATTCTGAACAGTAAGGGAACCATATTGGCTTTTGATGGGGTATTTCAGACCCCAATCTCAGAACTTCGAACAGACAGAAATTAGAATAGCTGACAGAACAGGGATTAGTAAGTGATACTGGTAGAGTGTTTGTGTGTGGCCAATCTTAAATTGTGAAAAGGCATCAATCGGTATGGGATGAGACATTTCTTTTGTGCCGACGAACCTTTGTACACTTGAAAATGATCAACGTCATGTAATTCTCTCAGTTTGCCATTGGAAATTTAAGGAATTAAATGCGATTTGAATTAAAGCACATCCCCTTGAATGGCCTTTGATGATACAATAATTCCTACGCTTACCTACATTGAATAAGTAAATCATTGTTTGAATGTTCATGCCTGTCCGTATTAATGCGTATAAATTCTTAAATTTCTTTCGCACAGCGAATGAAAACCGTTCCGTATGACTGTATGAAAGATATAATTTGTTTTCTTAGAGTACGCTTACTCCGCTTAGAAACCGCTATTTACGCTTAGTGACCGCTTATTTCGCTTACAGTCCGCTTAGCTTGCTTACAGTTTGCTTAGCTCGCTTTCAGTCCGCTTACTTCGCTTAGAGTCCGATAAGCTTGCTTATATGCTGCATAGTTAGCTTAAAGTCCGATAAGCTCACTTAGAGATTGCTTATTTTGCTCCGAAACCGCTCAGTACGCTTAGAGACCGATTGATACGCTTAGAAACCGCTTATTTCGCTTAGTTACCGCTTAGCTCGCTTACAGTCCGCTTACTTAGCTTAGAGTCTGCTTAGCTCGCTTACAGTCCGATAAGATAGCTTGCTTATCGGACTACTTACTTCGCTTAAAGATCGCTAATTTCGCTTTGAGACCGCTTAGCTCGCTTAGAGTCCGCTTTCTTCGCTTAGAGTCCTCTTACTTCGCTTAGAGACCGCTTACTTAGCTTTGAGTCCGCTTAGCTTGCTTAGAGTCCGATAAGCTCGCTTAGAGAATGCTTACTTTGCTTAGAAACCGCTCAGTACGCTTAGAGACGGCTTAAAGTCCGCTAAGTCGCTTAGAGATAGCTTAGCTCGCTTACAAACCGCTTTGAGACCACATACATTCCGATTAGTTCGCTCATACACCGGTTGGACACCCCTTTACATTCTGCTTAGTAACCTTAAGATCCCGCTAACCTCGCTTAGAGACCGCTTAGTTAGCTTAGAGTCTGCTTGATTATGCACGTCAATGTGAACGGAATCAACAGCGTTTCTCTTCTTCTTAACTCTAAATAGGACAATATGCAGGAACTCGGATTCAACAATGGCATTTGTCGTCAGGGGGACCGGTTGTTTACACCCTCAAATTTTTCACTAAAATTTCGATTGTTTCGTGTAAAATCTCGGTAATTCAATTCGAAAACTATAAAACACGACCGAAATAAGATTCTTCATTTATTTTTCCTTCTTTTGGTGCTTGTCTCAATTTCGTACGACCATTCTTTCTAATTTAATTTCGCAAAAGAAACGAAGCCTGCAGCGGCAAAATGAACTCTACGTGCATTTCTTATGGAAATGGCTTTTACTCGTCTGGGATCGAACCGAGGACGAAATGCCAAAATGTTTTACTTTGTAAACACTCTCGTATTTGAATGCAACTTTGCCTTAAAATTTCAAGTCAATCGACACAGTATTATCGAGTTTTGCGGCCACAAACATACGCAGACTGAATTCTTATATATAAGATTTATATTTGTTCATCAATTGTGTCCCTACTTGTACTGTGCATATATTTTAGCCTAATATCATCTTGTTTGCCAAGGTCCTTCCACATTAAAATGCCTTCCGAAGGTCAATAATTAGAGAGGGAGAGATAAACCAGTGTTGTCTAGGTGACTGGAATCGTCTTACATAAGATATACACGTAAAGTTCGTTTTCATCGATTGCAGACATTTTTTCTTTTGCGGAATTAAATCAGAAATAATCGTCGTAAGAAATCGAAATAAACACCAAAAGAAAGGAAATTAAACAAAGATTCTTATTACGGTCGTGGAATATCGCATTCGAGTCGAAATTGAGAGAATTCGTACAAAAAAGACGAAACATTTGAGTGAATTTGTCGGCGTAAACAATTCCCTAACAACGAAGGTGATTGTTGAACTCTCGTACGGTAAAGATGTTAAGAAATGTTCGAATATATATCTCCCATGCATTTCTCACTAGGGTTGCTGACGTCGAATGGATAAATATATACACATAGGTGATCATTAAATAAATATGTGTGTTTTAAATATATGTGGAGATACATGAAGGGGATGTTTTCGTCGATCAGTACCAATTCCGATATTCGACAACTCAACTGCGACGTCTTTTAATTCGCAAATGCAAGATGGCGGCCGGTTGAATGCGTAAATAAGTTCTTCCGAAACAAAGGCAAAATTAGATGATGATCATCTTTAGCATCCCCCCTCCCCTCCTTCCCATAATTCCCTGGGCTAAACCGCCCGCCATTTCCCCTTCCAGCACTTAACACGTGTATAACATAAAGAGACAAACCCCTCCTTGGTCTGAGAGTGGAGGTCGCATTTTTCATTCTAATTGTCGATAGTTCGTTGAGATTTACTTATGGTGAATATCCGATGAATTGGGTGAATTGGTTAAGATTAATATAAATTGACTGTGTTGGCATTGAAACGATCGCTTCCATGACAACTGAGCGCTATGACAACCGAACAACATGACAACTGAACGATACGACAACTGAGTGACATGGTAACTGAGCAACGCTACAATTGAGCAACACGACAACTTAGCAGCACGACAACTTAGCAGCACGACAACTGAGCGATACGACAAGTGAGCAACACGTTAACTTAGCAGAACGACAACTTAGCAACACGACAACTTAGCAACACGACAACTTAGGAACACGGCAGCTGAGGGCTACGACAACTGAGCAACACGGCAACTTAGCAGTACGACAAGTTAGTAACACGACAACTGAGAAACATGTCAATTGAGCGTTACGACAACTGAGCGATACGACAACTAATCGACACGACAACTGAGAGGAACGATGGGAAGCCGTGACCTCGCGTGAGGTCACGATTTTTATTCGATTCTTTGATTTTTCCGTTCTTTCTATTACTACGCCGGGTTCGAGTGAACATCCTGATTCTGAAGTTAAAACCTTTAATTAGTCGCATGGGGTCAGTGTGACCCCAGGCGATGTATTTAATTCGGTAACACAGAAACTGACGAAGATATTTCAACCAAATTTTTGTGTTGTAAAGGTGTTTGCTATTTAATGATTATATGAGAATTTGGTTAAATTTTAAATAATAAAAAGTATGCAATTCTAGCAATATTACCGAATTTACAAAAGTAAATTTAAATAATTACCTAAACAATAATTTAATAATTTTCAACCGCCTAAACATAAACTAATTCTTATCTAAATTACCCCGAAAATAATGAACACGATATCACGAATACAGACAGGTTTTGAAAATTATTTTTTTTTCTGAGTTTAGCGAACATTTTTTAAGATTTAACCGAATATCTTTCCAATGCATCTAAAATGCTTAAAATGCACTTAAGGCCCGTTTCACATGGACGAGGACGGTTTTCGTCCGCGGCACAATGTCAGTTGTGTGCAGCTTGCCAAGGTGGAAGAATGTCATGCTTCCAATTGCAATTCAAGCAATTGCTGTGTACCAGGTTATGGAAAACGGAAGAAAAATGCCCTTTCGTTTAGTTCCATATCCTGGAGTCTTAATATTTGTCGTTCGAGACACCCCATAAGTCCTTTCTACTTCTCCAATTCACAGCTCTGTGTCAATGTCCATGGCGAAAAGACGCACTCGCACTGTTCTCTCCAACCAACTGATTCTACTGACAAATCTGCTTGGTCCGCATCAGCCGTCCGCGTCCATGTGTAAGCACAAACCTGTCTCTGTGGCCCGTACGCGCGCGGACCATCCGCGGGGCGTAGGGGCCACGCGGATGGCTCCTCCGCGTGCGGACTGTCCGCACTCATGTGTAAGCTTCCATTAACGTCAATGGAACCTTATCCGCCCGTCCGCATCCATGTGAAACGGGCCTAAGGGATCACAAAGTACTTAACTATTGCTCAATGAGCACATCTGTGTGCTTTTTCGATATTGTAACGAAGAGCTACTCAAAGATTTTGAATATTTGGTTTTTAAAATTTGGTACCCCTGCTATGAGAATTTATTGGTTAGGCTGCTTATAAGTTCAGAAATGTTTATTTATGGCAACCAGTTGAAAATACAATTTTTATCCCCAAATTTAGACCTTATAATGAAATATATATTTTTCGTAATGATTGTATAGGCTGGTAATACTGATATGGATTAGTTTAAATGTTTTTAAAGTATTATTAATCATTTTTTAATACTCGAAAACCCCTAAACTGAATGTTTCATTAAAAAAATCGAAAATATATTTTCACCTGTTATGTTGACTTTTCTTTTCCGGAAGGAGTGAAATTAATTTTCATTATTTTCCGACAGATGGCATTTATAACATAGCGTAATTTTGCTAAGGAGAATTGAAATAATTAACCCTCTACCACATATTCCAAAAGTATGAAACTCTTAGGTTAATTGTTAATAGGATAAAATATCAATTATATAAGTCACTGCAATTTTGGAACGCGTTTAAACATTTCATTTAATTTATAAATAATGAAGAGAGATACTTCGTTGAAAAAAATTCATTTATTTTTCGAAGAATCATTCATGAACTACGATAAATTAAATTAGTTGATTTACTATTGAAAGAGGTCTCAAAAATTCAGAGAATTCTGGGGTCATTTACACCCCACGCGAAAAATTACGCACCTTTTTTTGACGCCACTAATTAAGAGGTAAAAGTAAGATTTTTTTGTGTCTTCGTTTCTTTAAATCGCCTCAGATTGTTTCAGACCGTAACAGGGTCATCGTCGTTGGTCATTCAGTCCGTGCATTGGTCCAGTGCAGCATCTCTATCTAGTGCTAACTCTACTACACCCTGGTATCCCTGCTTTCCTACATCTCTCTTTATTTGATCTGCATATTGGTCTTCCTCTTGGTCCTTCTATTTCGAGCACTTTCCTAACCCATCCACCTCCAAATATTTCGGATGGGGTGGAATTAATTGGAGAAGGAAGGAGTTGCAATACAGCTTAATCTATATATATTAATAGGTGGAGAGAAAACTTTGGATCCCTTTTTAAGGATAATGCGCGAACGGAGGAGTTTGAGATTTGGCATAGTCTAATTTCATACTGAGAAGGAGTGCAGAAAGCTAATATATTTGTCCAGAGCATCCTCGGTTCGACTCTGGAGCAGTATAATCGTATCTCATAAGAAATGCACGCAAAGTTCGTTTTGATCGATTGCAGACATTTTTTCTTTCGCAGAATTAAATAAGAAATAATGGTCGTACGAAATCGAGATGAACACCAAAAGAAAGGAAATTGAACAGAGATTCTTATTTTGGTCGTGGAATATCGTGTTCGAGTCGAAATTACGAGAAATAAGGCAAAATAAACGAAAATGTTGTTCAGTTTCTTCGTAGTAAACAAACCAGTCCCCCTGGCGACCAAGGCGATTGTTGAATCCGAGCTTATGCGTTTTCTCATTAGAAGGGGATTTTATCTCCATACTTAGTTAACGGTAGGGACTCATGTCAGAAATTATGAAAAGAGGGCAATTAACCGAAATGCCATAAGTCGCTAACTGATTAATGAATAACTGGGATATAATTACGGCGATATTACGGAATTGTACTTGGAAATCAATCTTTAATATTAAAAATGACAAGGAATTGTAAAAATTAAAACTTTACATTTATTGAAGGGAATTAAGGCAAACAACACACCCCAATGACGTCTTTGTACACGCTCACAGCTGACGCAATAGAAAAACGATGAAATAAATTATAAGCAATGATTATATAGGTATACTCTTAGACAAAGAACATCATTCAATTTCAATTAAAATTTCATACGAAAATAAGGAAACGTTTGTGCAATTTTTGTGGTCGTCAACAATTCAACAGCGACTAAGGCGATTGATGAACTTAATTGTCTCATCTTCAACAGGACAAGCCATCGACACGGAAACTGAAAATCACAACATCAAGCTCTACTCAACTCAACCTCTCCTAATCACTTTTCTCCGCGCACCCAACATGTTCAAAGGGCTCTCAACATTCTCTAAATATAGCAATCGCAACCAATTAGTTTTTCAAAAGAATTAATCACTTTTAAAGATGCTAAACACATTTTTAAGCGATTTAAACTCCTTCTGAGCAACTTTTCTGAGCGAAGTAAACGTAATTTAAGAGTATCAAATACTTCTTTGAGCTCACTTATCACTTTTTGAGCTAATTTATCACTTTTTGAGGGAGCTCGACTTCTTCTAAGCGGGTACATCTGTTTGTGAAGCGCTCCAAACCTAAGCTAAGCGAAGATTATAATAAGCATATTCAACTACTAAAGAATGTCCTTTTTACGGGAGAATTAACATGTTTGCTCTCTAGTCAAAAGCTTTAAGTCCAAAGTTGAAAAGCCTTCCCGACCGAGAAACCAAACTATTTCCGATGATGTTCGTGTTTTCGATGTTTTTTGAATAATTCTGAAAAAACTGACATTTCCCTGTTATTCCAGTTGTCGATTCCCAAGCAATCCGACTCCTAGGAAACCCCTCGTCAACAATGCATCCCTCCAACAGTACCCGGAGACTCATCACTGATCGCGAATACTTAGTTTTTCAAGAAATAGACATAGCGAACTGAATTTAACCTAGTGAATATTCTGTTTCTCTATTGTGTTATTCTCATGTGTACATAATTTTTATTTTCACTCTCTCCCTGTACGTAGTATAGAGAAAGTATTGTAATTGCAAAAAGATTCGATCTCCAGATTTCGACGGAAATACATGTTTTGGGGCCCATAGAGCACGTTTTCGCTATTTTCCCTATGCTATGTCTGTCTCTGTGTCTGTTTGTGGTAAAAAAGTTTGTGGGCGCTCTATCTTAAAAAGTAATCATCCAATCATTTTTAAAATTCATATTTAGTATATTCCTAACAATTTTAAGAGTTTATTTGTTTTTGGAGAATATCGCTTAACCGGAAGTTGCGGTTTATCCGGAACAAAAGTTTGTTTCTTAAATATCTCTGTCAGAATGCAATTTTGGTATATACAATTATGCACAAACGTTATAGATAATGTACTTTACTACAACTTTTGTACTAAACATTTTTTCGTAACACTAATTGTTATAAAGTTATTCTTGAATAATGTTTAACCGGAAGTTGTAGTTTATCCAGAAATGGAGGTTTTCATACATGTCTCTGTCAAACGCAATGTAGGCATATACAATTATATACTAAAGTTATAGATAATGTATTTTACTACAACTTTTGTATAAAAATTAATGTTCCAGTAACACTCTTTGCTTAGGAGTTATTTATATATTACATTATACATTATTATATAGGCTTCTGTTCTCAATAAATACGGAGAAAGTCATGCGTTGGCCACATCAGATTTTTTTTTAACTTTTGATACATTTCCTGTCGTTACATTTTAAACTTATCTAACAATTAGTTTCAATTTGTGATTTTTACGTAAAAATGTCTTCTCTTGTCCATTCTTTCTTGTGTACCTCTATCTGTTTTTCTTCTTACCCCGGCCACGCTCTTCCCTTTACTCCACTAACCCCCTCTTTCTCTCTTCCATATATATACTGTGAGTTTCTTTACATGTATGCACCTGAAGGTGTCTTGGGACCGTCCCGATGTGATTCCAATATGAAATTATTGTTACATGAATGAATCCGGAAAAGCATCTATATATATTAAAAGTAAAATGTAGCTTGCATACTGCAAGCAGATCGACAACAGTAATTTCATGTCGTAATCATCTGAGGATGGTCCTCAAATGAAAAAAAAAGGAACGAAAAAATTCTTAAAATTCGCTGCAATTTAATCGTCTGGCATCGAACCCGGGTCTTCCTGGTGAACTTACTATGGAGCACAACAGAAGATCTCCATCTCTAACTATGTGTGAAAATTCAAGCAGAAATATTGGCTGCAACTGCCTCAAACGACATCCTACTTTTCCCTTATATTCCTTATGAGAGAAATTTTAATGTGCTCTAGCATCGAACCAAGGAACAGCATGGTCTTACCTATTTTTTCTCTTAAACCGAGTCTTCAATTTTAATTAAATCTTTTTAAGTATGTTGCCGTTAAGATAGCTCGATAAACTTTTCGTGGTAGATAGCCAATAAATTACGCTAGTTTCGAAATATTCACCGAAACATTTTTCGACTCATTTTTAAAATTAGCCTCGATGATTTTGATCGAATTCATGACTTATTGAAATTCGGAGTTTAATTCCGATGAAATCAGCTACGACAATTTTTTACCCTTCGGTCAAAGCAGTTGCTATTTAGTTATTTTAGAGAAAAAAAACAATCCCTTTATCTTATTTATTTAGGTTCTCATGAAGAAAGATGTCCTGAAAGTCACGTTTTTTTGATACGAAATACGCAAAATTTGTAACTCGAAATCGAATGAACAGCGGTCACCCTAAAAGTGGGGTGGCCCAAGAGGAGTTCTACCCCTTCCGGTCATCGCTGCTTTTTGGGACACCCTGAATGAAGATAAATACATAAATACAAATATATCAATGTAAATATCTATTATATATAGACGCTTCTCCGGATATCTATCTATTATATATAGACGTTTCTCCGGATATACCTATATATATATAAGTTATATATAGGGGAACAAAATTCTAACCATGTTCCACAAGTGCCAACGACTTGAAATTTTTTTGACGTTATGGCCATAACGTGTGACCTCCAGGAAAAAGCCGACATTGAACCTCGGTGTCATGGGTTCGATTCCAGAAGGCCCCAAAGTCGTGATTTTCTCCATAAGGATACATGGCGGGGATTTTCGAAAATTTTTTTGGTGCACTTCCCGGGAAAGTAGAGAGTTGAAATTCGAGGGATCGCTAGATGCCAAAGATATCTAAAGAAAACCATAAAGACATCTATGAATATTATCCTTGGTTCGATGCTAGGTCGGGGCAAAAATCGGCCGTTTAAAATGCATTGCGGCGATTTTGAAGATTTTTTTTGGATCCTTTCCCGATAACATGGATACTCGAAACTCAGCACGTGGGTAGATGTCACAAATATATTTCATAATCAAATTTTACATGTTTGCTGATGGTCCTTGGTTCGATCCCAGAGGGACATTTTCACTTCTCAATGCATTTCTTACGGAGATAACGGAAACAAAATTAACGTACTTCCCGGCATGCTATCGACTTCAAACTTTGCATGATAGAAGAACCTGTCCTTACAAATCAAACTTTGCATTCACAGCATAGAATATTTCCTGGGTTCGACACCAGGTGTCTCTGCAATCAGAAGTTGATCCGATTTTTAGGAATTATTTTGAAACCTTTACCAATAATATAGAAACTTGAAATTTGGCATATAGATAGAGATCATAAATAATTTTCAGAAACATTTTTTGATTTCCGAGATCGTCCTTAGTTCGAATCCAGAGAGCCATTTAAATTCGTGGAAATTAAAACGTCTTTTGAGGCAGTTGTAGCCCATATTTACCGGCCGTGGTGGCGGAGTGGTTAACGTGCTAGCGCGTAAACGCTCCAACCTCACGGTCCCGGGTTCGAATCCCGGCTAATCGGATTTTTCCGGTTAGGGAGTGGTTGTCTGTGTATGTTGTGTGTGTGATATTAATAAAATGAAAATGCAAAAAAAAATGAATAAAATTAATAAAATGGGTTAATTGGAGGAATAGCCTTCCTAGGCTAAAATTCGCCCAAAAAAGAAAGACGGAATTATTATTATTATTATTATATTTCTGCTTGAATTTTCACACATGGTTAGAGATGGTGATTTTCTATTGTGCCTTATAGTAAGTTCACAGTAAAGACCTGCGTTCGATGCCAGACGATGGAATTTCAGTGAATTCTAAGAAAAATTTCAAATCATTTTTTTCTTTTGATGGCCGTCCCGATATGATGCCGACATAAAAATAGTGTTGCCGATCTGCTTGCAGTATGAAAGTAACATTTTACTCGTATAAATATAAAGATAAAAAGATAAATTTACAAATAAAACTATATCAATGTAAATATACAAATAGAAGTATATAAAGATAAATACATAAATACAAATATATCAATGTAAATATTTTAATAGATGTATATAAAGGTAAATAAAGATAAATATATAGATATAAGTTTATAAAGATAAGTATATGAATTTGTTTAAAAAAAATTACAAAGATAAATATATAAATAGAGATATATATATAAATACAGATACATAAATAGATAAATATATAAAAATAAATTTATAAGTATGAATACATAACTATGTATGTAAATAGACCACCCACCCGCATTTGACGTGTTACAATTGCAAAATAAAGATCATTTTGCACCTCAAGGGTGATATTCAAATGCCTTATTCTCTATTTTCCAGGGCATTCTGGGTACGGATCCACCGATGGACCAGCGGTAAGTACACACTCTTCTACTTCTTTGTATACTTTGTAATTGTGGATGTATTTTAGGCAATTGAAATGCACGTGGCTCTGACTTATACATGCTGTATTTCTTCACTTTATAGAAGCATTGTTTTCGCATAATGTATATAATTATGTATAAAAATTAGAAATTGCTACGATTTTTAAGATTTTTTTAGATCACTTCCCGATAAGATGGAAACTTTAAACTCGGAATTTGAATAGAGGATATGAATAAATTTTATGTGCGCTGTTTCCCTGATTGTCCTTGGTTCGATCCCAGAGAGCCTTTTACACTACCCATTTCAAATGGGAATAGCGGAGTCTTATTTTACGATCTTCCCGGTAAGACGTCGAATTCAAAATTTGAATTATATAAGTCTTATTTTTACCAGTGCGTTATATGTATTCATATTTACCACAAGGTCCTGAGTTCAACACCAGGCGTCTCTTCTATTTAAAAACGTATGGCGAGAATTTCAAATTATTTACGACTTAAAAAAAATAAAAAATAAATATTTTAAGCTACATCCCTGTAGGATAGGGAACTCAAAATCATTAAGGTCGAAGTAAACTCAGTCATCTTTATTTATATCTATGGAACTGTCACCTGATGTGCGTGGGTTTGACGCCAGGTTCGTTCAGTTTTCTCCCATTTAAAATTAATTGCTGCGGTTTTTAAGAATATTTTCAATCCTTTTTCTACTTTCTCCATATACGAAGTATAGAGTTTTCATGAAAAAAAAATCGACTTCGAGATTTCAACGGAAATACATGTTTTTGGGGTCCCTAGAACACGTTTTGACCATTTTCGGAATGATTTATGTGTGTGTGTGTGTGTGTGTGTGTGTGCTTGTTTCCTATTGAGGACCTTCTCGATATGATTCCGACTTGAAATTTGTATCAATAATACGCTTGCAGAATACTTGCAACTTTTACTCGTATATATATTTATCATTAATGTATCATTATACTGATAAATATTTTTTGTCAATTTAAAAGAAAAACCAAAACATACAAAAGTAGATGTTTTTTTACATTATATAAAACAGAATTTTACAACTTATTAAGTACAAATGTATTAAAAAGATAATTATAATAGTTATATTGAAACATATATAGTGATACATGTCGTATATTCCTTATCTAAACTTAGCAATATGAATCTTTATAGAACTTCGCTACCAAAATAGACACTAGTTTTCAGGAGACATATATATATGCAACCGCTTAGCTTTTGATTACTGCGTTTAGCTTTTGATTAGTGCACTTTGTTTATGATAAGTTCGCTTAGTTTATGATTAGTGTGCTTAGTTTATGATTAGTGTGCTTAGTTTATGATTATTGCGCTTAGTTTATGATTAGATCGTTTAGTTAACGATTACTTCGCTGAGCATGTGATTGATAAGCTTAGTTTATGACTACTTCGAAAAGAACGTAAGTGGTTTATGATGCTTTGGCTAAGCATTTGATCAATAACCTTAGTTTATGATAAGTTCGCTCAGTTTATGATTAGTTCGCTCAGTCTATGATTAGGTCTCTTAGTTAACGATTAATTCGCTGAGCAAGTGATTAATAAGCTTAGTTTATTATTAATTCGCTTAGTTTATGATTAGTTCGCTTAGTTTATGATCAGGTCGCTTAGGTTGTGATTAGGTCGCTTAGTTCGCGATTATTTCGCTGAGCGAGTGATTATTAAGCCTAGGTTATTATTAATTCGCTTATTTTATGATAAGTGCGCTTAGTTTATGATTAGGTCGCTTAGTTAACGATTACTTCGCTGAGCAAGTGATTAATAAGCCTAGTTTATGATTAGTTCGCAAAAAATGTAATTTATTAGTTTATGATGACTTCGCTCAGCAGGCGATTAGTTCGCTAATTATCTGCTTAAACAACTCAGTCCCCCTGGCGACCAAGGCGATTGTTGAGTCCGAGCTCAGGCGTTTTCACATTAGAAGGGGATTTTGGATTCCATTTAAAAGTAATATTGAGGGACAATGATGCACAGTGCAAAGAAAAGTCAACTTGACGATGTTTTGCTATTTCTACAATTACTATAAGGAAATTCGGCCATACACCGACAATGTAATCATGTCGTACATTGATGTATACTTCAATTAAACACATTTGAAAGAATATATATTAAAGAATATTTTAATATAAATCATTCGAAAAGAGATTCCATAAACATCATTTGATAGATCAGTATTACATACAAACATCGGTGATGTATTGAAAAATACTACTGATAGCCTAGTAGTCGAAATTCAGCAGTAATTCATTAATTGTTTCCGTTTGGGCGTTATTCAGGTCCTTTTCCGAAATATATTATATATATTTATTCATATTTTATATTTTTTTACCATATCTACACACTAAACTTCATACATAGCACTGTGGGGGGTGCTGTCAGAGTTGATTAGTTTTTGGAGTAAATCGGTTAACCGGAAGTCGTGCTTTATTCTTCGAAGCAAATTTCCGTTTTCGCAAAATTTCTCCATAAATTTGATTTTTAGGTATATACTGTTATTTATAAAAGTTTTAGAAAATGTATTTTACTATAACTTTAGTAAAAACATTTTTTGCATCACAAATTTTTTAGGAGTTATTCGTGAAATCCTGATAAACCGGAAGTTGCTGATTATGTACTTTGTGGGCGCTCTAACATAAAAACTATTTGTTGTATCAACACCAAATTTCATATATATAACACTGTGGTGTGTGCTGTCAGAGTTGATTAGACTTTGAAGTGAATTGGTAAACCGAAAGTTGAGCTTTATTCTTCAAAGCAAATTTCCGTTTCGCAAAATATCTCCATAAATATGATATTAAGGTGTATATTATTATTTATAGAAGTTTTAGAAAATATTTTCCTATAACTTAAGTAAAAATATTTTTTTGTATAACTGATTGTTTAGGAGTTATTTGTGAAATACTGATAAACCGGAAGTTGCTGATTCTGTAGTTTGTGGGCGCTCTAACATGAAAAACATTTGTCGTATCAACACTAAATTTCATATATAGCACTTTGTTTGGTGTCGTCAGAGTTGATTAGTTTTTGGACTAAATCGGTTTACCGGAAGTTGAGCTTCATTTTTCAAAGCAAATTTCGGTGTTTGCAAAAATCCTCCATTAATCTGATATTTAGGTATATACCTACTAAAATTACAAAAAATGTATTTTTCTATTATTTTTATTTGAAAAAATTATCGATATCAACCACCGCTTAGGAGTCGTATCATAATAAACCAAGTTTCTGGTCATTGCGACATATTTAGGATAAAATGTTGTTTTCATTTAAGTCATAATCATCGTATTTACAGCATGAATACCATATTTCTTCATTGTTTTATTTGGAAGTTCATTTAGAATTTAAAACACGCGTATTTATTACAAAATATTTATGCATTTATAATTTTTTCGTGCCGTTATTGATATCTCTTCACAATAATAATAAAGTTCGTTGCTATGGGTTTGTTTACATTGCAAAAAATGCAATGCTAAGCGTCCTTCGATCAGTCTCTGGCAATAGATTGAGCTCTCGCTGATTGAAAATAATTAAAAGGTTTTCTTCTTTGTTTTTTGCTCCATTTGTCATCTTTATCAGCTTTCTTATATGTATATTAATCATTTTAGTCATTCTGTGTTACTTTATTTAAGTTTCCGCTTTTTAAATGTGTGGTCTTTATTTTTATTAATCGTTTGTGTTGTTCGTTTGATATTCTGCTCTTCGTTCGTATTTTGATTTCGAGGAAGAAATACCATACGGAGAAAGTCATGTGCTGGGCAAATCATACTTTTGTTATCTGTTTAGATACATTTCAAAGTAATTTTTAATTTTGAAGAGTGATTTTTTCAGCTGACTGAATGATCGAAATTCCATATGTGCTGTTTCTGAATCGGTTTGCTTACTTTGACATCTAAGTAAATTATCTCCATAAATTTGTTCCTGCTATTTAAATATCATAGTTTACATTCCCTGAAATCTCGGTAAATTCCCTCTTCTTCATAAATTCAGACATTAGTTGCTACCATTAATTCGGTATGGACTTAAAATCACCGTGTATTCTCGTTGGAAAATGAATGCACCGGTTTTAACAATCACTTTGGTCGTCAGGGTGACTGGTTGTTTACCACGAAGAAAATTGACCTAAATTTCCTGTATTTTGCCCTATTTTTCGTAATTTCGAACCAAATGGTATATTCCACGGCCAAAATAAGAATCTTCATTCAATTTCCTTTCTTTTGGTGTTCATTCCGACTTTGTACGACCATTATTTCTAATTGAAATGTTTTTCAATAAACGATAAACGAAGATACAAAAGTATACGAAGAAAACGATTTTACTCAACCACAACGAAGGCTTAGATACATGCAGTCCAATCCCATCTTTCTTATCGGCCACAGAGACGATTGAGTTTGGTTTAGTCCTACTGAAGTCGGTTGATGCTAAATCAGAAAATATCATTTGCCTAAGTTGCTGGCTTCTGTACTCCGGTTGTATTGGTTCATCTCCGATTATCCAAACCTATCTCTGGTCTCTGAAAGTTTTAAGACTTTGTAAATAGCATAACATTCGGAGAGTTGTGGTTTTCCACTTTGTTTGTTAGTAATTTAGGTAGTAAATTATATTTGCTGAAGAAATCGTTCGGAGCATATCTTTTTACTTTCTCCATATACGAAGTATAGAGAAAGTATTGTTTTCATGAAAAAATTCGACTTCGAGATTTCAACGGAAATACATGTTTTGGGGTCCCTAGAACACGTTTTGACCATTTTCGGAATGATGTCTGTGTGTATGTGTGTGTGTGTGTGTGTGTGTGTGTGTGTGTGTGTGTATGTGTGTGTGTGATATTGGGCGCTCTAACGTGAAAACTATTAGTCGTATCAATACCAAACTTCATATATAGTAGTGTTGTGTGTGCTGTCAGAGTTGATTAGTTTTTGGAGTAAATCGGTCAACCGGAAGTCGAGCTTTATTCATTAAAGCTCATTTCCGGTTTTCAAAATATCTCCATAAATATGATAGATACGTATATTGTATTACTTATAAAAGTTTTAGATAATGTTATTTACTATAACTTTTGTATTTAATATATTTTTGTATCACCGGTTGATTAGGAGTTATTCGTGAAATACTGATAAACCGTAAGAAGATGATTATGTACTTTGTGGGCGCTCTAACATGAAAACTAATTGTCAGATCAACACCAAATTTCATACATTGTACTTTTATTACAGTCGTTAGAGTTGATTAGTTTTTGGAGTAAATCGGTCAACCGGAAGTTGAGCTTCATTCTTCAAAGCTTATTTCCGGTTTTCAAAATATCTCCATAAATATGATATTTAGGTATACATTATTATTTATAAATGTTTTAGAAAATGTAATTTACTATAACTTTTGTTTGAAACATGTTTTTGTATCACTGATTGTTTAGGAGTTATTCATGAAATACTGATAAACCGGAAGTTGCTGATTATGTACTTTGTGGGCGCTCTGGGCTCTATGGGCGAAAGGCCAAATTCATCTTTTTTCATCGAGCATGTCCCGAAAAACATTATTTATAATGTTAGTGATGTAAAAGATAATAATATATAAATTAATCACTCATCTTCCAAGTTTAGATTGAATATGGAGCTCGAAATTACTGTCGTAGATAAATATTTACATCTTATATATGGAGAAAGTCATGTGCTGGCCACATCAGATTTTTTACTTTCTCCATATACGAAGTATAGAGAAAGTATTGTTTTCATGAAAAAATTCGACTTCGAGATTTCAACGGAAATACATGTTTTGGGGTCCCTAGAACACGTTTTAACCATTTTCGGAATTATGTCTGTGTGTATGTGTGTGTGTGTGTGTGTTTGTGTGTGTGTGTATGTGTATGTGTGTGTGTGATAGTGGACGCTCTAACGTGAAAACTATTGGTCGTATCAATACCAAACTTCATATATAGTACTGTGGTGTGTGCTGTCAGAGTTGATTAGTTTTTGAAGTAAATCGGTCAACCGGAAGTCGAGCTTTATTCATTAAAGCGCATTTCCGGTTTTCAAAATATCTCCGTAAATATGATGTATACGTTAATTGTATTACTTATAAAAGTTTTAGATAATGAATTTTACTATAACGTTTGTATTTAACATATTTTTGTATCACCAGTTGATTAGGAGTTATTCGTGAAATACTGATAAACCGGAAGAAGATTATTATGTACTTTGTGGGCGCTCTAAAATAAAAACTTTTTGTTTGATCAACACCAAATTTCATCAGTAGTATATTTATTACAGTCGTTAGAGTTGTTTAGTTTTTGGAGTAAATCGGTTAACCGGAAGTCGAGTTTCATTCTTCAAAGCTCATTTCCGGTTTTCAAAATATCTCCATTAATATGATATTTAGGTATATACTATTATTTATAAATGTTTTAGAAAATGAAATTTACTATACTTTTTGTATGAAAGATATGTTTGTATCACTGATTGTTTAGGATTTATTCAGGAAATACTGATAAACCGGAAGTTGCTGATTATGTACGTTGTGTAAAGCTCATTTCTGGTTTTCAAAATATATCCATAAATATGATATATTGGTATATTGTATTCCTTATAAAAGTTTTAGATAATATAATTCACTATAATTTTTGTATTTAACATATTTTTGTATAACCGGTTGATTAGGAGTTATTCGTGAAATACTGATAAACCGGAAGAAGATGATTATGTACTTTGTGGGCGCTCTAACATGAAAACTATTTGTCGGATCAACACCAAATTTCATACATAGTACTTTTATTAGAGTCGTTACAATTGCTTAGTTTTTGGAGTAAATCGGCTGACCGGAAGTCGAGCTTCATTCTTCAAAGCTCATTTCCGGTTTTCAAAATATCTCCATTAATATGATATTTAGGTATATACTATTATTTATAAAAGTTGTACAAAATTTATATTACTATAACTTTTGTATTAAACATATTTTTGCATCACTGATTGTTTAGGAGTTATCCATGAAATACTGATAAACCGGAAGTTGCTGATTATGTACGTTGTGTAAAGCTCATTTCTGGTTTTCAAAATATATCCATAAATATGATATATTGGTATATTGTATTCCTTATAAAAGTTTTAGATAATAATATTTACTATAACTTTTGTATTTAACATATTTTTGTATAACCGGTTGATTAGGAGTTATTCGTGAAATACTGATAAACCGGAAGAAGATGATTATGTACTTTGTGGGCGCTCTAACATGAAAACTATTTGTCGGATCAACACCAAATTTCATATATAGTATTTTGGTTTGTGTCGTTAGAGTTGATTAGTTTTTGGAGTGAATCGGTTTACCGGATGTTGAGCTTAATTCTTCAAAGCTCATTTCCGGTTTTCAAAATATCTCCATAAATATGGTATTTAGGTATATACTATTATTTGTAAAAGTTTTAGAAAATGCAATGTACTATAAATTTTGGTTGAAACATATTTTTGTATCACTGATTGTGTAGGAGTTATTCATGAAATACTGATAAACCGGAAGTTGCTGATTATCTACTTTGTGGGCGCTCTGGGCTCTATGGGCGAAAGGCCAATTTCATCGTTTTTCATCGATCATGTCCCGTAAAAATTATTTATCATGTTTTTGGCATCAAAGATAATATATAATATTAATAACTCAAATTCCAAGTTTAGATGGAATAAAGAGTTCGAAATTATTGCGGTAGATAAATATTTACATCTTATATATATGGAGAAAGTCATGTGCTGGCCACATCAGATTTTTTTCCTTAAATTTCGTCATTTTCTCGAATTATGATCGAAAAAAGCAACGAAAACGGATAATTTTAGCGAAATTTCAATTTTATAACATTTTTTCCTTAATTTTTGTCATTTTCATGAATAATGATCGAAAAAACAACAAAACTGATAGTTTTAGCAAAATTTCATTTTTTATCCCCTTTTTTGCTTATTTTTTCGTAATTTTCTTGAATAATGATAGAGAAAAGCAACGAAAAAGGATAATGTTAGCAAAATTTCAAATTTTATCCCCTTTTTTCCTTAAAATTCGTCATTTTCTCGAATTATGATCGAAAAAAGCTACGAAAAAGGATAATTTTAGCGAAATTTCAATATTATCATCTTTTTTTCATTCATTTTTATCATTTTCTTGAATAATGATATAAAAAACAAACGAAAACGGATAATTTTAGCGAAATTTCAATTTTATCCCTTAGCGAAATTTCAATGTTTATCCGCTTTTTTTCCTTAATTTTCGTCATTTTCTTGAATAATGATCGAAAAAAGCAACAAAAAAGATAATTTTAGCGAAATTTAAATTTTTATCCCCTTTTTTTCCTTCATTTTCGTTATTTTCTTGAATAATGATCGAAAAAAGCAACGAAAACGGATAATTTTAGCAAAATTTCAAATTTTATCCACTTTTTTTTCCTTAATTTTCGTCATTTTCTTGAAATATGAACGAAAAAATCAACGAAAACGGAAAATTTTAGCGAAATTTAAATTTTAATCCCCCTTTTTTCCTTCATTTTCGTCATTTTCTTGAATAATGATCGAAAATGTCAACGAAAGCGGATAATTTTAGCGAAATTTCAAATTTAATCCCCTTTTTTTCCTTAATTTTTCTCTATTTCCGTCATTTTCTTGAATAATGATTTAAATAAGCAATGAAATCGGATAATTTTAGCAAAATTTCAGATTTTATTTTCCTTAAATTTCGTCATTTTCTCGAATTATGATCAAAAAAGCTACGAAAATGGATAATTTTAGCGAAATTTCAAATTTATCCCCTTTTTTTCCTTCATTTTCGTCATTTTCTTGAATATTGATCAAATAAGCAACTAAAATCGGATAATTTTAGCAAAATTTAAAATTTAATCCCCTTTTTTTCCTTAAATTTCGTCATTTTCTCGAATTATGATCGAAAAAAGCAACGAAAACAAATAATTTTAGCGAAATTTCAATTTTATAACATTTTTTTCCTTAATTTTTGTCATTTTCATCAATAATGATCGAGAAAACAACGAAAACTGATAGTTCTAGCAAAATTTCGTTTTCTATCCCCTTTTTTCCTTATTTTTTCGTCATTTTCTTGAAGAATGATAGAGAAAAGCAACGAAAAAGGATAATTTTAGCGAAATTTCAATTTTTCCCCTTTTTTTTCATTTTCGTCATTTTCCTGAATAATGATCGAGGAAGTCAACGAAAAAGTATAGTTTTAGCGAAATTTCAATTTTATCCCATTTTTTCCTTCATTTTCGTCATTATCATCAATAATGATCGAAAAAAGCAACGAAATCGGATAATTTTAGCGAAATTTCAAATTTTATAACATTTTTTTCCTTAATTTTTGTCATTTTCATGAATAATGATCGAAAAAACAACGAAAAAGGATAATTTTAGCGAAATTTCAAATTTAATCCCCTTTTTTTCCTTAATTTTCGTCATTTTCTTGAATAATGATCGAAATTAGCAACGAAATCGGATAATTTTAGCGAAATTTCAATTTTATAACATTTTTTTCCTTCATTTTCGTTATTATTGTGAATTATGATCGAAAAAATCAACGAAAACGGATAATTATAGCGAAATTTCAATTTTATAACCTTTTTTTCCTTCATTTTCGTCATTATCTTGAATAATGATCGAAAAAAGCAACGAAAACTGATAATTTTAGCGAAATTTCAATTTTATAACATTTTTTTCCTTAATTTTTGTCATTTTCATGAATAATGATCGAAAAAACAACGAAAACTGATAGTTTTAGCAAAATTTCATTTTCTATCCCCTTTTTTCCTTATTTTTTGGTCATTTTCTTGAAGAATGATAGAGCAAAGCAACGAAAAAGGATAATTTTAGCGAAATTTCAAATTTTCCCCCTTTCATTTTCATTTTCGTCATTTTCCTGAATACTGATCGAGAAAATCAACGAAAAAGTATAGTTTTAGCGAAATTCCAATTTTATCCCATTTTTTCCTTCATTTTCGTCATTATCTTGAATAATGATCGAAAAAATCAACGAAAACTGATAGTTTTAGCAAAATTTCATTTTTTATCCCCTTTTTTCCTTATTTTTTCGTAATTTTCTTGAATAATGATCAAGAAAAGCAATGAAAAAGGATAATTTTAGCGAAATTTCAAATTTAATCCCCTTTTTTTCCTTAATTTTCGTCATTTTCGTCATTATCTTGAATAATGATCAAGAAAAGCAACGAAAAAGGATAATTTTAGCGAAATTTCAAATTTAATCCCCTTTTTTTCCTTAATTTTCGTCATTTTCGTCATTATCTTGAATAATGATCGAAAAAAGCAACGAAAACTTATAATTTTAGCAAAATTTAAAATTTAATCCCCTTTTTTTTCTTAAATTTCGTCATTTTCTCGAATTATGATCGAAAAAAGCAACGAAAACAAATAATTTTAGCGAAATTTCAATTTTATAACATTTTTTTCCTTAATTTTTGACATTTTCATTAATAATGATCGAAAAAATCAACGAAAACTGATAGTTTTAGCAAAATTTCATTTTTTATCCCCTTTTTTCCTTATTTTTTCGTAATTTTCTTGAATAATGATCAAGAAAAGCAACGAAAAAGGATAATTTTAGCGAAATTTCAAATTTAATCCCCTTTTTTTCCTTAATTTTCGTCATTTTCGTCATTATCTTGAATAATGATCGAAAAAAGCAACGAAAACGGATAATTTTAGCGAAATTTCTATTTTATAACATTTTTTTTCTTCATTTTCGTCATTATTGTGAATTATGATCGAAAAAATCAACGAAAACGGATAATTTTAGCGAAATTTCAATTTCATAACCTTTTTTTCCTTTATTTTCGTCATTTTCATGAATAATGATCGAAAAAACAACGAAAACTGATAATTTTAGCAAAATTTCAAATTTTATCCCCTTTTTTTCCTTAAATTTCGTTATTTTCTCGAATTATGATCGAAAAAAGCTACGAAAATGGATAATTTTAGCGAAATTTCGATTTTATAACCTTTTTTTCTTTTATTTTTGTCATTTTCATGAATAATGATCGAAAAAACAACGAAAACTGATAATTTCAGCAAAATTTCAAATTTTATCCACTTTTTTTTCCTTAATTTTCGTCAATTTCTTGAAATATGAACGAAAAAATCAACGAAAACGCATAATTTTAGCGAAATTTCTAATTTAATCCCCTTTTTTTCCTTAATTTTCGTCATTTTCGTCATTATCTTGAATATTGATCGAAATAAGCAACGAAATCGGATAATTTTAGCAAAATTTAAATCTTAATCCCCTTTTTTTCCTTAAATTTCGTCATTTTCTCGAATTATGATCGAAAAAAGCAACGAAAACGGATAATTTTAGCGAAATTTCAATTTTATAACATTTTTTTCCTTTATTTTTGTCATTTTCATGAATAATGATCGAAACAACAACGAAAACTGATAATTTTAGAAAAATTTCAAATTTTATCCACTTTTTTTTCCTTAATTTTCGTCATTTTCTTGAAATATGAACGAAAAAATCAACGAAAACGGAAAATTTTAGCGAAATTTCAAATTTAATCCCCTTTTTTTCCTTAATTTTCGTAATCTTCGTCATTATCTTGAATAATGATCGAAATTAGCAACGAAATCGGATAATTTTAGCAAAATTTAAAATTGAATCCCCTTTTTTTCCTTAAATTTTCTCATTTTCTCGAATTATGATCGAAAAAAGCAACGAAAACGTATAATTTTAGCGAAATTTCAATTTTATAACATTTTTTCCTTAATTTTTGTCATTTTCATGGATAATGATCGAAAAAACAACAAAACTGATTGTTTTAGCAAAATTTCATTTTTTATCCTCCTCTTTGCTTATTTTTTCGTAATTTTCTTGAATTATGATAGAGAAAAGCAACGAAAAAGGATAATTTTAGCGAAATTTCAATTTTTCCCCCTTTTTTTTTCATTTTCGTCATTTTCCTGAATAATGATCGAAAAAATCAACGAAAAAGTATAATTTTAGCGAAATTTCAATTTTATCCCATTTTTTCCTTCATTTTCGTCATTATCTTGAATAATGATCGAAAATATGAACGAAAACGGATAATTTTAGCGAAATTTTAGTTTTATCCCCTTTTTTTTTCTTAATTTTCGTCATTTTCGTGAATAATGATGGAAAAAACAAAGAAAATTGATAATTTTAGCAAAATTTCAAATTCTATATCCTTTTTTTCCTTAAGTTTCGTCATTTTCTTGAAAAATTATCGAAATAAGCAACGAAAACGGATAGTTTTAGCAAAATTTCATTTTTTATCCAATTTTTTCCTTATTTTTTCGTCATTTTCTTGAATAATGATAGAGAAAAGCAACGAAAAAGGATAATTTTAACGAAATTTCAATTTTATAACATTTTTTTCCTTTATTTTTGTCATTTTCATGAATAATGATCGAAAAAATAACGAAAACTGATAATTTTAGCAAAATTTCATATTTTATCCCCTTTTTTTCCTTAATTTTTCTCCTTTTCCGTTATTTTCTTGAATGATGATCGAAATAAACAATGAAATCGGATAATTTTAGCAAAATTTCAAATTTTATCAACTTTTTTTCCTTAAAATTCGTCATTTTCTCGAATTATGATCGAAAAAAGCAACGAAAAAGGATAATTTTAGCGAAATTTCAATATTATCATCTTTTTTTCCTTCATTTTTTTCATTTCCTTGATTATGATCCAAAAAAGCAACGAAAAGGATAATTTTAGCGAAATTTCTTTGTTTATCCGCTTTTTTTCCTTCATTTTCGTTATTTCCTTGAATAATGATCGAAAAAAGCAACGAAAACGGATAATTTTAGCGAAATTTCAATTTTGATCCCCTTTTTTTCCTTATTTTTCGTCATTTTCTTGAATAATGATCGAGAAAAGCGACAAAAAAAGATAATTTTAGCGAAATTTAAATTTTTATCTCTTTTTTTTCCTTAATTTTCGTCATTTTCTTGAATAATGACCGAAATTAGCAACGAAATCGGATAATTTTAGCAAAATTTAAATCTTAATCCCCTTTCTTTCCTTAAATTTCACCATTTTCTCGAATTATGATCGAAAAAAGCAACGAAAACTGATAATTTTAGCAAAATTTCAAATTTTATCCACTTTTTTTTCCTTAATTTTCGTCATTTTCTTGAAAGATGAACGAAAAAATCAACGAAAACGGAAAATTTTAGCGAAATTTCAAATTTAATCCCCTTTTTTTCCTTTATTTTCGTCATTTTCAAGAATAATGATCGAAAATATGAACGAAAACGGATAATTTTAGCGAAATTCTAGTTTTATCCAATTTTTTCCTTATTTTTTCGTCATTTTCTTGAATAATGATAGAGAAAAGCAACGAAAAAGGATAATTTTAGCGAAATTTCAATTTTATAACATTTTTTTCCTTTATTATTGTCATTTTCATGAATAATGATCGAAAAAATAACGAAAACTGATAATTTTAGCAAAATTTCATATTTTATCCCCTTTTTTTCCTTAATTTTTCTCCTTTTCCGTCATTTTCTTGAATGATGATCGAAATAAGCAATGAAATTGTATAATTTTAGCAAAATTTCAAATTTTATCCCCTTTTTTTCCTTAAAATTCGTCATTTTCTCGAATTATGATCGAAAAAAGCTACGAAAAAGGATAATTTTAGCGAAATTTCAATATTATCATCTTTTTTTCCTTCTTTTTTTTCATTTCCTTGATTATGATCCAAAAAAGCAACGAAAACGGATAATTTTAGCGAAATTTCAATTTTGATCCCCTTTTTTTCCTTATTTTTCGTCATTTTCGTGAATAATGGTCGAGAAAAGCGACAAAAAAAGATAATTTTAGCGAAATTTAAATTTTTATCTCCTTTTTTTCCTTAATTTTCGTCATTTTCTTGAATAATGACCGAAATTAGCAACGAAACCGGATAATTTTAGCAAAATTTAAATCTTAATCCCCTTTTTTTCCTTAATTTTCGTCATTATCTTGAATAATGATCGAAAAAAGCAACGAAAACGGATAATTTTAGCAAAATTTAAAATTTAATCCCCTTTTTTTTCTTAAATTTCGTCATTTTCTCGAATTATGATCGAAAAAAGCAACGAAAACAAATAATTTTAGCGAAATTTCAATTTTATAACATTTTTTTCCTTAATTTTTGACATTTTCATTAATAATGATCGAAAAAATCAACGAAAACTGATAGTTTTAGCAAAATTTCATTTTTTATCCCCTTTTTTCCTTATTTTTTCGTAATTTTCTTGAATAATGATCAAGAAAAGCAACGAAAAAGGATAATTTTAGCGAAATTTCAAATTTAATCCCCTTTTTTTCCTTAATTTTCGTCATTTTCGTCATTATCTTGAATAATGATCGAAAAAAGCAACGAAAACGGATAATTTTAGCGAAATTTCTATTTTATAACATTTTTTTTCTTCATTTTCGTCATTATTGTGAATTATGATCGAAAAAATCAACGAAAACGGATAATTTTAGCGAAATTTCAATTTCATAACCTTTTTTTCCTTTATTTTCGTCATTTTCATGAATAATGATCGAAAAAACAACGAAAACTGATAATTTTAGCAAAATTTCAAATTTTATCCCCTTTTTTTCCTTAAATTTCGTTATTTTTTCGAATTATGATCGAAAAAAGCTACGAAAATGGATAATTTTAGCGAAATTTCAATTTTATAACCTTTTTTTCTTTTATTTTTGTCATTTTCATGAATAATGATCGAAAAAACAACGAAAACTGATAATTTCAGCAAAATTTCAAATTTTATCCACTTTTTTTTCCTTAATTTTCGTCAATTTCTTGAAATATGAACGAAAAAATCAACGAAAACGCATAATTTTAGCGAAATTTCTAATTTAATCCCCTTTTTTTCCTTAATTTTCGTCATTTTCGTCATTATCTTGAATATTGATCGAAATAAGCAACGAAATCGGATAATTTTAGCAAAATTTAAATCTTAATCCCCTTTTTTTCCTTAAATTTCGTCATTTTCTCGAATTATGATCGAAAAAAGCAACGAAAACGGATAATTTTAGCGAAATTTCAATTTTATAACATTTTTTTCCTTTATTTTTGTCATTTTCATGAATAATGATCGAAACAACAACGAAAACTGATAATTTTAGAAAAATTTCAAATTTTATCCACTTTTTTTTCCTTAATTTTCGTCATTTTCTTGAAATATGAACGAAAAAATCAACGAAAACGGAAAATGTTAGCGAAATTTCAAATTTAATCCCCTTTTTTTCCTTAATTTTCGTAATCTTCGTCATTATCTTGAATAATGATCGAAATTAGCAACGAAATCGGATAATTTTAGCAAAATTTAAAATTGAATCCCCTTTTTTTCCTTAAATTTTCTCATTTTCTCGAATTATGATCGAAAAAAGCAACGAAAACGTATAATTTTAGCGAAATTTCAATTTTATAACATTTTTTCCTTAATTTTTGTCATTTTCATGGATAATGATCGAAAAAACAACAGAACTGATTGTTTTAGCAAAATTTCATTTTTTATCCTCCTTTTTGCTTATTTTTTCGTAATTTTCTTGAATTATGATAGAGAAAAGCAACGAAAAAGGATAATTTTAGCGAAATTTCAATTTTTCCCCCTTTTTTTTTCATTTTCGTCATTTTCCTGAATAATGATCGAAAAAATCAACGAAAAAGGATAATTTTAGCGAAATTTCAATTTTTCCCCCTTTTTTTTCATTTTCGTCATTTTCCTGAATAATGATCGAAAAAATCAACGAAAAAGTGTAATTTTAGCGAAATTTCAATTTTATCCCATTTTTTCCTTCATTTTCGTCATTATCTTGAATAATGATCGAAAATATGAACGAAAACGGATAATTTTAGCGAAATTTTAGTTTTATCCCCTTTTTTTTTCTTAATTTTCGTCATTTTCGTGAATAATGATGGAAAAAACAAAGAAAATTGATAATTTTAGCAAAATTTCAAATTCTATATCCTTTTTTTCCTTAATTTTCGTCATTTTCTTGAAAAATTATCGAAATAAGCAACGAAAACGGATAGTTTTAGCAAAATTTCATTTTTTATCCAATTTTTTCCTTATTTTTTCGTCATTTTCTTGAATAATGATAGAGAAAAGCAACGAAAATGGATAATTTTAGCGAAATTTCAATTTTATAACATTTTTTTCCTTTATTTTTGTCATTTTCATGAATAATGATCGAAAAAATAACGAAAACTGATAATTTTAGCAAAATTTCATATTTTATCCCCTTTTTTTCCTTAATTTTTCTCCTTTTCCGTCATTTTCTTGAATGATGATCGAAATAAGCAATGAAATCGGATAATTTTAGCAAAATTTCGAATTTTATCCCCTTTTTTTCCTTAAAATTCGTCATTTTCTCGAATTATGATCGAAAAAAGCTACGAAAAAGGATAATTTTAGCGAAATTTCAATATTATCATCTTTTTTTCCTTCATTTTTTTCATTTCCTTGATTATGATCCAAAAAAGCAACGAAAAGGATAATTTTAGCGAAATTTCAATGTTTATCCGCTTTTTTTCCTTCATTTTCGTTATTTCCTTGAATAATGATCGAAAAAAGCAACGAAAACGGATAATTTTAGCGAAATTTCAATTTTGATCCCCTTTTTTTCCTTATTTTTCGTCATTTTCTTGAATAATGATCGAGAAAAGCGACAAAAAAAGATAATTTTAGCGAAATTTAAATTTTTATCTCCTTTTTTTCCTTAATTTTCGTCATTTCCTTGAATAATGACCGAAATTAGCAACGAAATCGGATAATTTTAGCAAAATTTAAATCTTAATCCCCTTTTTTTCCTTAATTTTCGTCATTTTCGTCATTATCTTGAATAATGATCGAAAAAAGCAACGAAAACTGATAATTTTAGCAAAATTTCATATTTTATCCCCTTTTTTTCCTTAATTTTTCTCCTTTTCAGTCATTTTCTTGAATGATGATCGAAATAAACAATGAAATCGGATAATTTTAGGAAAATTTCAAATTTTATCCCCTTTTTTTCCTTAAAATTCGTCATTTTCTCGAATTATGATCGAAAAAAGCTACGAAAAAGGATAATTTTAGCGAAATTTCAATATTATCATCTTTTTTTCCTTCATTTTTTTTCATTTCCTTGATTATGATCCAAAAAAGCAACGAAAAGGATAATTTTAGCGAAATTTCAATGTTTATCCGCTTTTTTTCCTTCATTTTCGTTATTTCCTTGAATAATGATCGAAAAAAGCAACGAAAACGGATAATTTTAGCGAAATTTCAATTTTGATCCCCTTTTTTTCCTTATTTTTCGTCATTTTCTTGAATAATGATCGTGAAAAGCGACAAAAAAAGATAATTTTAGCGAAATTTAAATTTTTATCTCCTTTTTTCCTTAATTTTCGTCATTTTCGTCATTTTCTTGAATAATGACCGAAATTAGCAACGAAATCGGATAATTTTAGCAAAATTTAAATCTTAATCCCCTTTTTTTCCTTAAATTTCATCATTTTCTCGAATTATGATCGAAAAAAGCAACGAAAACTGATAATTTTAGCAAAATTTCAAATTTTATCCACTTTTTTTTCCTTAATTTTCGTCATTTTCTTGGAATATGAACGAAAAAATCAACGAAAACGGAAAATTTTAGCGAAATATCAAATTTAATCCCCTTTTTTTCCTTTATTTTCGTCATTTTCTTGAATAATGATCGAAAATATGAACGAAAACGGATAATTTTAGGGAATTTTTAGTTTTATCCCCTTTTTTTTCTTAATTTTCGTCATTTTCGTGAATAATGATGGAAAAAACAAAGAAAACTGATAATTTTAGCAAAATTTCAAATTCTATATCCTTTTTTTCCTTAATTTTCGTCATTTTCTTGAAAAATTATCGAAATAAGCAACGAAAACGGATAGTTTTAGCAAAATTTCATTTTTTATCCAATTTTTTCCTTATTTTTTCGTCATTTTCTTGAATAATGATAGAGAAAAGCAACGAAAAAGGATAATTTTAGCGAAATTTCAATTTTATAACATTTTTTTCCTTTATTTTTATCATTTTCATGAATAATGATCGAAAAAATAACGAAAACTGATAATTTTAGGAAAATTTCATATTTTATCCCCTTTTTTTCCTTAATTTTTCTCCTTTTCCGTCATTTTCTTGAATGATGATCGAAATAAGCAATGAAAT